>CBVK0100033381.1:0-12708 GCA_900067695.1 Picea abies | reverse complement strand
CACGTGACGTGCCACATACCACCGGAAAGAGAATGATGTATACTATCCATCCATGGGTTTTGTATCTTCATTTTCATTTTCCTTCATGTCCAAATAACTTCATAAATATTCTGGTCCAAAACCCATGACTAGGGTTGACATCAATGACAACAACCAATCTTCCAACATTACCTGTAACACCTCCCTAGCTAGGAGGGAGTGTTGATATTATGGTAGTTGCGGGAGGTATTTACCTCCACGTGTAAACCTGACGAGGATAGAATACTCCGGGAAGCAAAAAGAAACCTTAATGAGTTGGCTAATAACCCTAGAAGACTTGTTGGCTCAAGAAGATAATTTATATTAGGTTATTAGCCTCCAAGAGAAGAAGTTGGAAAAAAATAATAAAATATACTGAACAGATAGATACCCAGAATCAGAAGTCGGCCCAGATAGTTAGCCATAATTATTATAAATACAGGAGGCATGTTCTCATTCTGGTAGGCAGTCTCACAATTGCAGAGCAACAACTTGTGCACATTGCAATGCCTAGTTTCTGTGCAGGTTTGGAGGAGAGTTGTCGTTGCAGCTGCTGCAGCTAGCAATTATGCTTGGACTATCTCTTGGTTAGGGTTTGGACTATCTGATCATCTCTTGTTGGTGTGCTATCCTTGGGGAAAGGTGCGGTACACTTTGTTTGGCTATCTAGCCTAGGGTTTGCTTCCGGAGTGATTCTCTGTCAAGGTTAAGGTGCTCGGAGGGTGGCTTCGGCCTATGGTTGGGTGACAATAGACATATTGTTAATGGTAAAATGAGCACATCCATTATATTCTAACAGATAGTTGTGACAGATGAAAGAACCATCCTTTGATCATCTTACAGAGTTTGAGAAGACAGACCCAGAGCAGTCAGTTAGTAGAAGTACATTTTGATGGATTAATCAAGACTTCATGATAGTATAGTGATAAATGGGTCAACATTATGGAAATTTGCGCAAGTATAGTCTTGAACATTATCGACGAGAGCATGGATTCATAGATTGATTCAAAGAGTGGTTCAAAGACAAAGGAACATTATCATAATGGATGATAATTACACAGGTAATGGCTCGAACAATGCTAATGGATTCTCGATTGATAGATATTTTTTGGAAACATGTGGTGCATACAATGGTTCACATTCAAAACAAGGTAATTCTCAAAAAAAACACTGACAACAATCCCTATGAGTTATGGAAAGGAAGACCAACAAATGTGAATCACTTCAGAGTATTTGGAAGAAAATGCTACATCAAAAGAGAATATGGAATAATGGGAAAGTTTGAGTCTCGTGTGGACAAAGGAGTACTTGTTGGTTACTAAAGTACAAGGAAATCATACAAGTTTTACAATTTGAGGTTGAACAAAGTTGTGGAAAGAATCGATGTAACAATTGATGAAACAAGTGGACGTGAATTAAAGGAAGAAGAAAATGAATCAATGGAACAACTTTACGTAGAAAAAGCAAAAGATGAAGAAGAAGTATAAGGGGAAGATGAAGAGGATCAAACAAAAGTAGAAGATAAAGTTCAACAAATGCCTCCAAAGACACCTAACAAACAAGTACAAAATAATCATACTTCAGATCATATTATCGGAAACAAAGATGCAGGAGTTGAGACTAGAAGAAGAATCCATTCACAATAACAAAAACACCTAGCACTCTCATCTACGATTGAATCAAAAAGTTTTGAAGAGGCCAGCAAGGATGAATTTTAGAATAAGGCCATGGATGAAAAATTGGATCAAATAGAAAAGAATGACACTTGGGAATTATTCTTTGGTTCCAAGACCAAAGAATAAGAATGTGATTGGAACAAAGTGGGTATTCAGAAATAAATTGAATGAAGATGGGCATGTTACAAGTAACAAATCTAGATTGGTATGTAAAGGATACACACAAGTTGAAGGAATCCACTTTGAAGAGACATTTTCTCCAGTTTACATAATGGAGGAAATATGATTGCTCCTAGCTTATGCATGCTCCAATAATATTAAAGTGTATCAGATGGACATGAAATCAACTTTTCTAAACGAGGAACTTGAAGAAGAAGTTTACATTGAACAACCAGAAGGATTTTAGTTGTCAGAGAATGCAAATTATGTGTGTAAATTGAAGAAGGCCTTGTATGGTCTAAAACAAGCTCCTAGAGCATGGTACTCTAGAATGGATAAATATCTACAACAGGAAGGGTTCAGAAAAGGAAGTGCAGACAACAACCTCTACATCAAGGTAACTCAAGATAGTATTTTATTAATTCGATTTTATGTTGATGATATTATTTTTGGAAGTATTGATGACAGGTTAAGCCTGAAATTTGCAAAGGATATGCAGAATGAATTTGAAATGTCATTACTTAGAGAACTATCCTTCTTTCTGGGTCTTCATATACATCAAAGCAATCAAGGAATTTTAATTTCTCAAACTAAGTATATAAGAGAAATGCTAAAGAGGTTCAGAATGGAAGATTGAAAACTAGTTACCACTCCTATGCAAACCAATTGCAAGTTGAGCAAAGATGATGAGTCAAAGTCTACAGACCATAAGAAATACATGTCAATGATTGGTAGCTTACTATATGTGACAACATCTAGACTAGATGTAATGCAGGCAGTTGGACAGGTGGCACGATTTCAAGAAGCACCAAAGGAATCACATGTATTAGCAGTGAAGAGGATTTTCAGATATCTCAAAGGAACATAGGAGTTTGGATTATGGTATCCAAAAATAAAGGATCTATCACTTATTTCCTACAAAGATGCAAATTGGGCAAGTTTCATTGATGGTCGACGAAGCACTAGTGGAGAAACATTCTACTTGGGTGATATTTTAGTATCTTTGCTAAGCAAAAAACAATCATCAATATCTTTAACTATAGCCAAAGAAGAGTATATTGAAACAACAAGATGTTGTACACATGTTCTATGGATGAAAAAAACTTTGACAGATATACAGGTTGAGTATGATGAGCCCATTCCAATCTATTGTGATAGTACAAGTGCCATCAATATCTCAAATAACTTGGTGATGCACACCAAAATGAAGCACATTCCAATCAAGTATCACTTTCTAAGGGAATAGGTTTCATAGAATAACATCAGAGTTGAAAATGTGGGCACAAAATAACAAGTGGCAGACATATTTACAAAACCACTTCCAAGGGAAGCCTTTGAGTATCTTCACCAGAGACTTGGAGTAATTTCTACTCCAAAATGAATGCTTATCTTATATGTCTTATATTTACATGAGGAAGCACCATAAAGAGGATAGTTCAGGTCAAGAGATCAGTTTCAGGAAGATTTCAGTCAGGGGGAGTATCCCCAAGGACAGTTTAGTTAGGGGGAGCAACCCCAGATGGAAAGATACATTTTTCATTGATGAAAAAGGGGGAGATATTTATCAAATGCAGAGCATAGAGGCATGGTTCCAGTGGGAGTGATGGTCATAGGAAGAGCATGAATGATATGACTTTAGTATTGCATGACATTACTTCATTATTGTATCAAAGTGTTGCCATCAATACCAAAGGGGGAGTTTGTTGATTAATTGGGTTGGTTTTCATTGATGTCAACCCTTGAAGAAACTATGGTAGTGAATTCTGGTAGCATAAAGGTTTGGGTAATGGACCGAAGTTTGTTTGATGGATAATGGTATGAGTTTTGATATATTTGTAGGTAAAACTATTCTAGATGGATAGTACATTTCATGTCATTTCCGGTGGTATGTGAAATGTCACATAGCTCCTCACGATTAAAGAGTTATGGCCATGTGAATTTGGAGAACCCTCATGAGTAATCTAGAAGCCCCAAAAGGTCAAAGTAGTCAAAGTGTTTGCAAAATAAATTATTTAAATAATAAAGTTAATGGAGAACTACCTAAAATAAGGAAAGTGGGATGCTACATGAAAGTATAAATAAGAGGCAAGGCTCTCTCATTTAATCACACTTGAACCTATTGAATATCATTGAATATCTATTTTGTGAAAGGTTATTTGGGAAAGTATTATTGATAGATAAAAGTGCGGCAGGAAAAGTGCAGCAAGAAAAGTGTGGCAGGAAAAGTGTGGCAGGAAAATTGCAGTAGCAAAAGTGCGGCAGGAAAAGTGCGGCAGAAAAAGTGCGGTAGGAAAACTGCAGCAGAAAAAGTACGAAAGAAAAATCGCGGAAAAAAAAGTGCGACAGAAAAATCATGACAGAAAAAGTGCGGTAGGGAAACTGCGGCAGAAAAAGTGCGGCAGAAAAATCACGGCAGCAACATGGTTGGGGTCTATTTATGAGAGATATGGCACATCTTGTTTGGGGTACATGTTGGGTACATGGTTGAGACAAGTAGTTGATGAGTTGGCACATACATGAGGTGTATAGTTGATGAGTTGGCACATACTTGAGGTGTATAGTTGATGATGTTGGTACATCTTGATGAGTCAAGGTTGATGCATGGCTGATGCATGTTACATGTTGATTCAGGTTATTAGTACAGGTTGTTTGGTGCAAGTTGATTGGTACAGGTTGTTACAGTTTATTGGTACAGGTTGACAGTGACATGTTGACAATGGCAGTGGTTGATTCACTAACAGTGACAGGTTGTCTACATTTGGCATTTATATTTCAAGGCAGGTTGGACAGGACAAGGACAGGTGTTTGTAGCCACCTTCCGGTTGTAGCCGGAGAACCTAGGGGGTTGTAGCCAGACAATTGGGGTGTTGGAGCTTCCCTCAGGTTGTAGCCTGAGAAACTAGGGGGTTGGAGCCTCCTTTCAGTTGCAACTGGAAAACAAAGGAAGTTGGTGCTTCCAATGAATGTAGTTCTTCAAGACATATAAGAAAAAACATTATGTGGTTTTCTCTTGCTTTGGGTTTCCACGTAAAAACATTGGTGTATTCTGTATGTGTATGATTGCTCATTTTTTCATTGTGTATTTACTCTGTAATTATTGGATCATAATGCTACATTGATATAACACTTGCATTATATGGTTAAAAATGATTAAATTTCTCTATTACTGATTCACCCCACCTCTCTTTAATCCAACACATTTTTTGTTTCACTCAAAAAGGTTTTCGTTTGTCCAAGATATGACCATTTCAGTCATAGTAGGAGGTATAAAGACTGAATACACCCTTTTCAAATTTTTGCAGAGATAATGTTTCGGTTTTATTTCAGTTTTTGAATATTTTAACCTTGTACAATTATTTACTGCAAACATATTTTCAACAAAAAGACAGAAACTATACAATGGAAAATACACACATTACGTAGAGATTTTTTCCCTAGAAACCCAAACTGGGAAAACCAACATATTCTATATTCATATTTTTATGCATTTTTTACAACACAATATACATATAGGAGCAAGCGACATCCAAAACCCTAATCCAATGACTCATATTAGTCAACAACC
Source organism: Picea abies (assembly GCA_900067695.1). Taxonomy (NCBI): domain Eukaryota; kingdom Viridiplantae; phylum Streptophyta; class Pinopsida; order Pinales; family Pinaceae; genus Picea; species Picea abies. Next base: position 7,290 of record CBVK0100033381.1, on the reverse strand, counting down.
CTAATTCCTTAATTGGAAATAGAAAACCATCGACAAAAAAACATGTGTCAAAAAATCACCCAAAAACGAACACAAAAACTGAGGACTGCCCAAAAATGGACACAAAAATTGAGGATTTTTTTTTCCGGGGGAATTTCCCCTAAATCCCCCTGCATGTCTGATGCAATGTAGACACTAGTTCTAGTCATGAAAAAAATATAACACAAACCCAACATTCTCCCACTTATTGTTTTCTTTGCATACAAGGGGTTAGAGGGTTATATAGTCAACAATGCCCATAGATCCTCTACACCAAGAGAACTTCTCACTGCTCACAAATTTTGTTAATGAATCTACAACACTCTTCAAAGTGTCCACCTTCATCAGCAACACCTTCTTTTCTTCAACCATGTCTCTCTCAAAGTGATATTGAACATCAATATGCTTTGTCTTTGAATGATAAGTTTGGTTTTTCGTGAGAAAAAATGCACTCTGACTATCACAATCTATCCTTACAGCTTACTATACCAACCTAATACTTGAACACAATCTTTGTAACCATATTGCTTCCTTGCTTGCATGAGTGGCTACCATATATTCATCTTCTATAGTTGAAAGTGCCACTACAAACTATATTTTTCTCATCCAACCAATTGCTCCTCCAAACAGGTTAAACAAATACACCCTTGTAGATATTCTACGATCCAAATCTCCAGCCCAGTCTGCATCCATAAATCCATGAATGTCCAACACTCTATCTAATCCTAGTCTTCCTTGCTAACACAATCCATAACTAGAAGTTCCACACAAATACCTGAAAGCCCTCTTTACTATTGTCTAATGTCCCTTCTCTCTTTTCAATATATACCTACTCAAAACGCCCATTGCATGTGCAATGTCTGGTCTAGTACATACCATTGCATACATCAAACTACCAACCTCACTCACATATGGAACACGAGACATGTCCTCATCCTCCTCTTCCTATGTCTTGGGACACTGATCCGTAGATAACTTTACACCAATAGGAATAGGGACCTTGACCAGTTTACATTCACGCATATTAAACCTCTGCAATATTGACTCAACACATTTTCTTCCGTTTAACTAGATTTTTCTGTTTTTTAGATCTCTTTCAATTTCCATGCCCAAAATGAAATTTGCAACACCAAGATCCTTCATGTCAAATTTAGAGGACAACTGAGTTTTCAGATCTTGGATAATCTCCTTGTTGTTTCCTATCAACAACATATCATCCACACACAATATCAAATAAATCAAATGACCACCAATTAATTTGAAATACACACAGTGATCCTCTTTGTTTATTTTGAAGCCAAGTCCCAACATATAAGTATCAAATTTTTGATACCACATCCTTGGTGATTGTTTTAAACCATACGGGGACTTTTTCATCTTGCATACCATCTCTTTCTTTCCCTTCACAAAAAAACCTTTTGTCTTCTTCATGTAGATTTGTTCTTCCAGATCCCCATGTAGGAATGTTATCTTCACATCCATCTATTGTAATTCAAAATAAAATGCAACAACAATAGATAAAAGAAATCTAATAGAGATTAACTTGGCAACATGAGAAAAAAACTCACCAAAATCAATTCCCTCAACCTGGGAATAACCCTTTGTTACTAATTGAGCTTTGTATTTCTCCATTTTTCCTTCTGCATTCAATGTCTTTTTAAATACCCATTTGTTTCCAATGGTATTTCTTCTATTTGGAAACTCCACTAGATCCCAAGCCTCATTCTTATCCAAGGCTTCCATTTCTTCAACCATGACCTTTTTCCATAGTTTTCCATCCTCTGAATCCACTGCCTTCTTAACAATTCTAGGATCATCATCAATAATAGACAAAGAAAAATTAGAATGGAAATCAGATGGAGTATAGATTTCCGGTTGCATTTTTTCCCATATCGATCTCCTCAATATTGGAGTATGAGGATCTTCTTCTTCTGATTCATGTTCTTCTATAGTGTCTGATTCATCATCCTTTAACTCAAACTCTATTTTCTCTCGTTATTCCTTACTTGGTAGGACTTCCTATTTGACAACATCTTTCATTTCTCTAAATACTACATATCGGATGTAACACCCCCACGCTTTGAGAGAGAACTAAATAAAATTTCTCATTCAAGAGTTGGATAAGCTCTTCGATTTCCTACTGAAATTACGATATATGATCCAAGGTCCCTATTGAAACCCCATCAACACGAAAATGCCCAAGGCATGAGATTCACCTATGCGACCACAGGTTGTGACCACACACCTATAAAAAGGTGCTTCGCATTTTGGGACTTCAGGACTTCTGCAAGCGAGTCAATCCTTACTCATGTTTCCTGAATTCCTGATCTTCGGTTTCTATCCAAGACCAGATATGTGGTCCTGTGCTATCCCCTCAATTGCGGTTTTGATCGTGTCATGATTTCGTGTATCGGGATAATGAACGTGAGCTAGCTCTGACTCTTCATTCCCCAAAATCTCGGTCTTTGGTAGCTCCTCCCTTAACCTTCCGCCCACATGACCATTTTTCAAGACCGGGGGCTTAATCTTTCGAACTCGTCGGGAGTTCGTGTTTCATGAAATTCGAACACAACCAATGCCTATATTTCTAAAGATTGAACCCAGAACTCTCGATATCCCCGCACCCATATCAATGGTCATGACCCTCCTGTGATTCAACGATTCACATCAAATCATGAGTTTAGGTTTCACAAGTTCACAAAACTCTACCCTTTGACTTCCTTCAGTAGAGGGTTAGAGAAACGTTGATCCTTCGCCACGTGTCCTCTGCCGGTGGATGGTTCCGATCACTTCGGGACTTTCAAGACTTTGACGAGTCCACTCTTCTGCCTACACAAGGGTCAACATCGACGATCAAGGTAGAGCCTGATGGATCTTGGGATCTACAGTCCCGATTCCATCGCTACTTGCGAAGACTGAAGGGGTTGAGGCATTAACGCCTGCGGTCCTCCTCTAGATCCATTGGTCTCGACAGACCTGCGATACTTCCGAAAGTATCTTGTCCGTTCGTCTACCAAATGAAAGGATATTCCCTTTCAATAATTGGACTCACTATCCTTTCTGAACTTGGGTAACGAAATTTAATCTCTCGGAGATTCAAACTCCCATGACTCTAAAACCTTCAAGAGCTAACCCTTCTTGCACAGGGTTTCTAGACCCAGGACACATGAACCTTCAGATGGTTCTTGGGCAATTATCCCTAATCTTTGTCATGTTTCTGGATAAGGGCTTGGGTACTTTTCAAAGTCCCTAGGCTATTCTCTTAAATGAAGTTCCTTCCTAACTCACCGATTTATGAGCTATGACACCGGGGCAGGGTAACCTCATGGGTTTACCATAGCCGTAGCCACACCAAGGTGCTTACTGCGACTTTGAGACATGATGCAATTCCCTGGGGAAGGTGCTTTCGGGGGATTAAACCAGAACATCATGAGAAGCAGGCAGATGGGACGATTTTCAGTGGAATAGACTCATGCTACAGACTTACTTAGTTTATACATAAACTAATTGTGGCATATAAGTATACACATGCATTCATTATTTCCAATCTAAAATACCAGGAAATCATAGCATATAGAAACCATTTATGGGCGTATAAACATGAGCGCATATCCATGATATTCAATTCAAAATACAAGGCATAAAACACTTATTAGAACCACAAGGCGTGATGTGACTATTGAGAGGGGTGCTTGTTTCCACCCAACCATAGGCTTAGTCACTCCCAACGGATTTATCACTAGCCACCCCCAATCTTAGACCACTATGCTTTGAGATTCAATATCATACTTCCAATTCAACGGAAGTTAGGGACGAAGGTTACTCTCTTTCTCCCTATACAGAAAAATAGACTAGGATGAAGTTTTCTCTCCTTCTCATGTGTTCAAAACTCCTTCTAATTCTAGAGGTTAGGTTTTGTTCTGCGATCTCTTCAGTCTCCTTTTTTTTCTTCCCACACCCACACTTTCTTCTTGCATCCCCTGGAAAGATTGTGTGTGGCGTGAATTTTTCCCATCCATGGTCAGGTCTGGGGCCTTACGGATGGGTGGTCCCCCCCATCCCCTCATTAAATATTGAGGAGCCTCCCCACCTACCATCCTGACTCAAATTCATTTATGGGCCAGAGATTTGTTTTGGTCTTGAGAAAGTAAAAACCAATATGGTACTGGTTTTTTGGAAGTTAACGCAACCGCTCTAGGTCCCTTCCACCACCTTTTCATTAGAAATAATGGTCTCTTTTAACACATCCCCTTTCCAGCAGCCATGAAACATTCATTCATCGACCCTTTATACAAAGTTCCATCAAATCAAACATTCACACCTTTGAGTTTTCCATAGTTCCCTGGCCAATATAGTTATATTTACAGACTGGGGGAAACAGGGTGTTACAATTCCCTCCCCCTTAAAGGAACATTGTCCTCGATGTTCTATCTATCAACATGACGTGTATGTACAGAAGTAAACAAAATCGGATATGCATGTTTCATGGAATATTCCATTTCCCACGTAGCCTCATCTGGGCCAAAGTGTTTCCACTGCACCTTGACTTGTGCAATGGTTCAGTTCCTAAGTGGAGTTTCCTTCCTGTCTAGTATGCATTGTGGTTCTGGCATGAATTATCCCTTTGATTCCTCCTGTATCATAGACCAATCAATTATATGATTAGAATCATGTACATATTTCTTCAACAATGAAACAAGGAAAACATCATGTTCTTTTACTGTGGGAGGGAGTGCTAGCCCATAGGCTACAAGTCCCATTCTATTTAGAACTTCAAAGGGTCCACAATACCGAGGTGCAAACTTGGCACAAGCTCCCATCCTCAGGGAACTCTTTCTGGGCCTAACTCTGAGATAGACATGATCTCCCATCTTGAATTCTCGGGGGGTTCTCTTTCTGTCGGCGTAACTTTTCTGTCTGTTCTGAGCAATTTTCAGATTTTACTTTATCTGAATCACTTATTGTTCCATTTATTTCAACATGTCGGGTCCAATAGAAATTATGTTTACAGGATTACTCCAACTGAATGGAGTGTTGCATGACCTACCATAGAGGACTTCGAAAGGACTCATCTTTAATAATTCTTGGTAGCCATTGTTGTAGGCAAATTCCACCAGTGGCAGGTAATCTTCCCACCTTTTAGGTTGATGCATTACATGCATCCTTAGCATGTCTTCTAATATTTGGTTCATTATTTTCATCTGTCCATCAATTTGAGGATGAGAGGTTGTGCTAAACAATAATTTGGTCTCCAGACTAGCCATCAAGGATTTCCAAAAGTTTGAAGTAAATTTTGTGTCCCTGTCAGACACAATTTCCATAGGCATGTCGTGTAGTCTGAATATCTCTTTCATGAATATGTTGGCAATATATATTGCCTTGCAATTCGATTTGATGGGAATAAAGTGAGTGGACTTGCTTAATTTTTCCACCACTACCATGATGGTGTCATTCTGTCTGGTCAATATTGGTAATCCGGTGATGAAATCCATGGAGATGGTTTCCCATTTTCATTCTAGGATTGGTAGAGGTTGTAATAATATTGTTGGGTTTCGGTGTTCTACTTTAACTTGTTTCCATTCTATACATTTGGATAAATACTCAGCTATGTCTTTCTTCAATCCAGGCCAATAGAATTGTTTCCTGGTGACCGTGATCATCTTCTGGTATCCTGGGTGACCAGTAGATGGTATTTTATGTAGTTCATCCATTATAAACCTCTTCAAGTTATCACAATCTGGAATATACAATCTGTTTCTGTAAGTTAGCAGACCTCCATCTAGCATCTGGTAGCCTTCATACTTTATCCCTGCAGGTTCTTGCTCCAGGTACTAGGTATGAGGTCTATTTCTTGTGCATTCCTGACTCTTTCTTTGACATTCATCTCGCAGGTGCTCACCTCTACCAGGTGAATTGTTTTCATACTTATCTTAAGGGCATCGACCACCTTATTTTCCTTTCCTTTGATATGTTTGATTTTGAAATCAAACTCGCTAAGGAGGGCCATCCACCTAGCTTGTCTAGCATTGAGTTTTAGTTGGTCAAACAGGTGTTGCAATCCATAGTGGTCTGTAATAAGTACAAATTTCCTACCCAGGAGGTAATGTCTCGACATTTTCAAGGCATGCACTATGGCGGCTAGCTCTAGATCATGGGTCACATAGTTGACTTCGTGCTCATTCAATTTTTGGGATTCATAGTAGACTACGCTTCCTTCTTGCATACGGACTCCTCCGAGCCCTTCCTTGCAGGCATCTGTGCACACGAGGAAGTCATTTTTGGGATCGGTGATCTTCAGAATGGGTGCGTCGGTCAGGAGGTATTTCAGGGATTGAAATACTTCTTCACATTCTTGTGTCCACATGAATTTAGCTCCCTTCTTCTGGAGGGTAGTGATTGGACAACCAATCTTGGAGAATCCTTTTTTAAATCTCCTATAATATCCTGCTAAGCCCGTAAAGGATCTGATATTTGAAACATCCTTTGGGGTAGGCCATTCCATGATAGACCTGATCTTTTCAGTGTGTACTGATACCCCTTCTTTAGATATGACATGGCCCAAGTAATGTATTTTCTTCTGGAAAAAATCACACTTTCTAAATTTGGCATAGAGTTGATGTTCTCTTAGCACTTGAAGCACAAGTCTAAGATGTTCATCATGTTGCTCTCTATTACTGGAGTGGATTAAGATATCGTCAATAAAAACTAGTACAAATTTGTCTAGGAATTTTTTGAGCACATTGTTCATCAGCCCATAAACGTGGCAGGGGCATTGGTTAATCCAAATGGTACTACCACAAACTCGTAGTGACCATATCTCATCTTGAAGGCAATTTTGTGGATGTCTTCACCCTTGATTCGAACTTGATGGTATCCAGATCTTGTTGGGTATGTGTTATATTATTTGCACAGGTAGTAGTGTCTGAGCGTCTGCATCGGGCGTGCAAGGGGGTTAGAGGGGGGGCCGCTAAGCCCCCTGTCAGGGAGTGCAGGGGGGTAGAGCCCCCCGTGCAGGGGTTCGGGGGCAGCGCACCCGATTTTTTTTTTCGGCGGGACCGCATTTTCGTGACCGCATTATATTTAGGTGGTTTTTCGGCACATGGTTTCTTTGTCGATGGTTTTCTATTTCCGGTTAAGGAATTAGGGTTTTGGACTAATTCAGGTCATTGGGTTAGGGTTTTGGATGCTGCTGGATCCTGTATGTATATTATATTGTAAACAATGTAACACAATGTATGAATATAATATATGTTGGTTTTCCCGGTTTGGGTT
>CBVK0100033360.1:0-11495 GCA_900067695.1 Picea abies | reverse complement strand
TTGGGTGTTCTGGTTATTGGAGTAAAAATATTTCCTTGGAAAACTCTTTGCCGCGTTCCAAAAATGGGTTGGTTGATATCGCTTTTTCCACTAGTTCACTTGGTCTTGTTTCTTTTCTTTCCACACCTTGGTAAATTATGACCACTATTTGTATTGGTCATAACACATTTGGGCCTTCCTGAAAACTTCACTTAAAGACTTGGGGTTGTCGAATTTGATTCTGTCCTTATAGGACTGTGGTAAACAACTTAGGAATCATTGCATTTTTACTTTTTCCTCCCGAATATAAGGCACGGACCTTAATAATTCTAGGAATTTGCTTATCAGGTCATCCAGAGTCATTTGCGTGAGTCATAGTTCATAAAAATCCTTGGTTTTTCTTTCATAGTAACTTTCAGTCTTAAAGTATTTCTTAAAATCTGACCACTCCATCTATTTTTCCTTTAGGGCCTTAGCTAACTTCAGGTCCTGCCACCATATGCTTTATTTTCCTTTCAGGTTATAGATGGCCATTCTGACCTTCATATTTCTGGAATAGTGGTAGATATGGAAATACCTTTTAAAGTATATTAACCATGTTTCATCCTCCTCTCCTATCATGGATTCCCCATCAAAGGTGGACAGTTTGATTCTCTTAAACTCTCCTTCAAGATGGTCCACATGTTTCCTTTTTCTCCCCATGGTTGTTTTATCTTTGGCTGATGGTGTACCTTCGAAAGAGTTGTCCCCTTTTTCTCCATCAGGACCATAATTTTTGGAATCCCTTTTGTTGACCTCTTATTCTTAATTATTGTCCTTTGGTCTATTCTTTGTTACTATGCTATGCAACAATACTTCATTTATTTCCTGTTATTCTTGTTGTGTCTTTTTTAGTTTCTCATTGTCTTCCTTGAAAACTTGTAGTTCCACAATGAGATTTCTCATGGTTTCCAGAACCTCGGTAGGTGAACTTTCATCACTGTTATTCCTCTTTTCTTCTGGAATTATTTTCTTAGGATTCTCCTCGAGTCTGATCTTAGCTTCATTATGTGGTGCCATGATCACAACTGTAATAAAAATTTTATGTTTGTAACAATATTTGTTTTGTTAGTTTTTTCATAAAATTGAAAACATGTGCTAAGCAAATATTTTTGGCTCTGTTTAAGGTCCAATTGTTGTAACCTTTGCTCTGATACCATATGTAATGTTCCCCAAATTTACCAAAAAAAAAAATATATGTTAGGGACATTAATTCATTTTCTCTTCAAACAACATGTTAAAAAAATAAAATGTTAGGGACATTAATTCATTTTCATCACTATTTAACTCTCGCATGGTTTGTGTTTCCATTTAGTCATAAACCTTGTCATCATTATAAGAGTTTTCATTTCGAAGTCTACTCATAATATATAGTAGTCATATATATCTAAGGATGGCCTTGCCATAACCTAGCCTCTCAAATTCCTTAACATTTCTAACATAAGTGGGAAGGGTTAGTAGTATTCCCCAAATTTTCATAACATCTCCATGTATATATGTTAGCATTTATATATATATAAATCCCACTAATAATATAATCCTTCCATATATATTTATATGTTACAATTTATACTATTAATGGTTGTTTGTAATTTCCCATTTCTATGCATGAGTATTTAAGATTGGGTATTTCCCAAAGTCTTAAATAATAATTGTGTCCCTTTCATGGATAGTACTAACATTTAATAACCACCAGGGTTTAAGTGATAATTAGGTTCTAGCAAGCATATTCCTTTCATGAAACAAGGTACAATATTTACCATAGTGGTGACTTTAAGTTTAGTTTTAACTGACCAACAATATGAGAGTTAGTCGTGATTAACTCTTGGTCCACATTAGCATAGTTGGAATTGGTCGAACATCATTGAGGGGTCCATCGATAACCTTCTTCATTATGAGCTTGGGTAACAATAACTGTAATATATTTATACCATAAATGAAAGAGATATTAGCCTCGACAATTGTGTGCATAGTGTCTTGAAGCATTGTCCTCCCTCACAATAACTCAACATGAATTTAGAAGGGGATGTGTCAGGTTTTTCATTTAAACCTTTTTCCAGTCAATTAATGGTGGTCTGTGAAGGGTTCCTTTCGAGGCCTTTCATCTGGCCATCATGTCCAAAGTAGAGTATGCCACCTCCCATCGATCACATGGTAGAGTAAAAGGTTCATTAAATCTCTCTATTACTCATTTTTCAGAACAGTCTCCTAGGGTATTGTTTCACATCCTTCAACTTTGTCCCTCTGCAAAAACTTCTCCAGTGTTATCTGTGAAGAATCAGTTTGGTGTACATGTCCTGAGTCATGGATAAGGTTCATCCCGGGTGGGAGAAAATGGATAAATGACTGTTAGTTGGATGCCGAGTAGAACCAGGTAATAATGTCTCTCTGTTGTGTTATTCTAAAATCTTTCTGCGTTTTTGGTTTTATGAGGTGTATTCCAGATGTTAATTGTCTTATTGCCTTACTGAGTTCCTCAATACTGCACAGGGATTCTATAAGGGTTGTTGCATGTATTTTATCTTAGGGTTTTTCGTCATCCTTCTATCTTCCTTTATTGGTCTTCCATCATCTTCCATGCTGTGACCTGCTTTTTAGTCCTTTATATTCCTATCATTTATATATATTCATTCTAAGTCTCATTTTGGCATTTGCACGGTCTGATATTCTTAATTTATTTAATACAACCCTACGTATTTAACCTACATCAATATATATGTATGTATATTTAAACCTCAAGTTCACTTCCATAATTTCATTTCGCATTTTTCAACTAGCGAATATTCCTTAAGTTGATTACCTATATGTACATAATCACATGTCTGTAATGTTAGAATTAATACAATACCGATTCTCTTAGCTTAGATGCATATTCCAACATGTTTACAAAATTTAGTTCCATCAACAACTCACATAGGAAAAACCTTTACTCAACGAATACAATCAAACTATAAGGGTTTATTCTACAATTGATTTCATTCCACCAGTAATTTAATCAACATAATACTCATACAGAAATTAACTAGGTGTATTCTATCAACATTTAATCAAATAACATTCAAACAAGGAGGGAATACATGGACATATCTAAACAAGTTGTTGAACAACAAATGGAACAACCAAGTTCCACCCAACCATAGAACATAACAATGGAACAACCAAGTTCCACCCAACCATAGAACATAACAACCAATCTACTTGCCTCATTCACCCCCTAGCCTAGCCATGAATCCATGAGGGAGAAATTCAAACTTCTCCTTAGTTATTGTCCTCTTTCAGAATCAAAAAATTTCTCCTTGCCTCACAGTCAGAAACTAGTTCTCATAACAACAAGTGATATTCCTCTTCCCCAACATACTAGGCAATGTCCTGCCTCCTCCCATATGCTATATATCCAAAACATCTTATGCCTAGGTCTTTTAAACTTGGGTATTTTCGCATATTTACAAATCCCTGATTTCCAGGGGATGCCAATGGACAAATTCTTTATTTTCCACTTGTAGAATTCAATCCTAAGGTAGTTCAAACTCATGGAGTCATGGTCAGGTGATTTCAACCTGGTTGTTCCATTTGTCTATCAACAATGAATATAAAAATATATGTTTCTTACAAGTGTCATAGTCAAAGAGTTGGTTGGGAAAATAAAATATTTTCCAGACTATCATAATAATAAATTACAATTAACTAAATTCCAAAATTCAGAATTTCCATAAATGGAAATAATTTTCCAATTTCGAATTTAACAAAAATGGAAATAAATTCCTAAGTATTTTTAGACTGAATTTTTTTAATTTTTGAGGATGTTGCATTCTTTCTCCCTTCAATAAAACAATTTCCTCAGTGTTCGTCCCTTTCTCAGAACATAATTGGATGATATTTCTACAAATCTCCCTCCAACTCCCAAGTGACCTCCTCAGGACTAAAGTGCTTCCATTTCACTTTTACCTGGGTGACGACTCTATTCAGAAGTGCTATTTCTCTCCTGTACATAATGCATAGAGGTTTCGTTTGGAACTCACCTTCTGGTTTCACTTGAACCAAGTTCGAATTGATTATATGAGTAGGGTCATGAACATAATTCTTTAACAAAGAAACATGAAATACATTATGAATTTTTAGATTTGTTGGAAGTGCAAGTTAATATGCAATGGGTCCAATTCGAGCTAAGATCTCGAAAGGACCACAAAACCTAGGTGTGAACTTGGCACAATTTCCTAGCTTTAGTGAACTTCTTTTGGCTTTGACTTTTAAATAGATGTGGTCTCCCACTTGAAATTTGAGGTGCTTCCTTTTTAGGTCTGTGTAGCCTTTCTGTCTGTCATGTTCCTCTTTTAAATTATGTTGTACTTTTCTTACCATACTCTCCATTTCCTAAAGGATTTCTGGTCCCACCATGAGTCTTTCAACTGGGTTATCCCAACTAATAAGAGTTGTACACTTTCTATCATACAATACTTCTAAGGGGATCATCTTAGCCGTTGTTTCGTAACCATTGTTGTATGAAAATTCCACCAAGTGCAAGTAGTCCTCCCAATTTCTTGGTTTTGTCCTTACATACATTCATAGCATATCTTTCACGATTTGGTTTGTTCGTTCGGTCTTCCCATTCTTTTATGGATGATAACTTGTGCTGAAATTCAAATTAGTATTTAATCCTATAAAAAATTATTTCCAAAAAGTAGATGTAAATTTTACGTCTCTATCCGAGATCACCATTTTTTCCAAAAAGTAGATGTAAATTTTACGTCTCTATCCGAGATCACCATTTTAGGAATACCATGTAGTCTAAAAATTTCTTTCATGAATATTTAAGCGATGTTTATATCTTTAAAAGTAGACTTTATATGAATAAAGTGTGCGGACTTACTAAGCTTATAGATTAACACCATAATTGAATCATTTTGTTTTTTAGTTCTAGGAAAACATTTAATAAAGTCCAGTGATATAGTCTCCCATTTCCATTCCGGCACAGGCAAGGGATGAAAAAGGTCGATTGGATGCTAGTGTTCAGCTTTCACCTGATGACAATATTGACACTTAGATAAGTAATCTGTTGTTTTGCCCTTCAAATTAGGCCAATAAAATAACTTCCTTGGTGTTGTTACCATTTTCTGGTATCCCAGATGATCAAAATATGGTTTCTTGTGTACTTCATTCAAAATTGTTAACTTTAATTCAGTCGAATATGGTATGTATATTCTGTTTTTAAATCGTAGTAGGTCATTTCTTTCCAAACTCAGATATGTTATGTTTGAATTTTATGTATTATTCCATAAATCTGCCACTGTTTTAGTGTAAATTTCATCATTTTTACCTCCAACCTTTATCCTTTGCTCAAGATCGCTTTCTTCCTTGCTAATGTTTATTTCAAACATCCCATGAAGTCTTCTTATTAAGGCATCAACCACATTATTTTCCTTACCCTTGATGTGTCTTACCTCAAAGTCAAATTTGCTCAAGAAGGCCAAGCATCTTGCTTGCCTTGCGTTAAGGTCTCGTTAACTAAAAAAAAATTTCACACCGTCGTTATTAGTTAATAACATAAATTTTTTTCCCATTATCTAGTTCCACCATATTTTTAAGGTGTGTATTACAACTGGCAACTCTAAGTCATGAATGACGTAGTTTCGTTCTTGGTCCTTTAGTTTTTGGGACTAATAACAAATAATGTGCCCTTCCTAAGTCATGACACCACCCAGACCTTCTTTACTTGCATCCAAACAAACTGTAAAGTCTTTGTCCATATCTGCTACCTTTAAAATGGGTGTGGTTGTTAACAATTCCTTTAAATTATTAAAATTGTCATGACATTTATGTGACCAGTTAAACTTGGTTCCCTTATTTTGTAATGATGTGATAGGGTATGCAATCATGGAAAATCCCTCTATAAATCCACAGTAATATCCGATGATTCCCATGAATGACTAGATGTCTTCTACGTCCTTAGGGATCGGCCATTCCATGATGGATCTTATTTTCTTAGGATCGACTGCAATACCTTATGCATATATTACATTTCCTAGGTACTGTATTTTCTTCTGATAAAAGTCACACTTATCGAATTTAACATACAATTTGTGTTTTCTTAAAGTTTGCAGAACAATCCTTAAGTGGTCTTCATGTTCTTCTTTTGTTTTAGAATATACTAGGATATCTTTAATAAATACCAAAACAAAATTGTCCAAGTACTGATTGAAAATGTTGTTCATTAAAAACATAAATGTGGTTCACGCGTTAGTGAGACCAAATGGTATAACAACAAATTCATAATGTCCATATCTCATTATAAATGTTGTTTTACTTATGTCCTCATCTTTTATCCTAACCTAGTGATAACGAGATCTTAAATCCAATTTAGAAAATATCTTGGTACCACCTACTTGATCGAACAGATCATTTATCCTAGGTAAGGGGTACTTGTTCTTAACAATCATTTTGTTTAATTGTCTGTAATCGATGGATAACCTTAGAGTTACGTCCTTATTTTTAACAAAAAGAACTGGTGTTCCCCATGGTGAGACACTTGGATGAATGTATTTCTTGTCCAATAGTTCTTGTAATTGAATCTTTAATTCTGTTAATTCGGGTAAACACATTCAGTAGGGAGCCTTAGATATAGGACCCAAACCAGGTAGTAGATCGATAGAAAAGTCTATCTCTCTCTTTGGGGGAAATTTAGGTATCACATCAACAAACACGTCTCTAAAATCATGCAAGATGACAAAATCCTCTAAGCTAGGTTTATTTTCTTTTTTCAACAGATTTGTCACTTGGATAGCATAAATTTGACAACCTTTTCTCATGCACTTCTTAAATTTCATTGCTAAAATCTACCTAACTGAGATTGGTTGTTGGATACCTTGAACTGTCCTAACAATATCATTTTCGTCTTTATACTTGAGTGATTTTTCATAACAATCTAAAAATTCTTTATGCCTTTCTAACCAATCCATTCCAATAATTATGTCATAAGACCCTAGCGGTAGAATGTTCAGATTTGTATTTGTGTTTTGACCACGTCAAATGAACTCACCGTCGGAAATAAAATCAGATACTTTTCTTTTTGTCTCTGTTGCTAGTTGTAATAGCCAAGATTTTGCATGTTGTTTTCTTTTAATTTTATTTGAATCCACTACAACGGGAGTGATATAACTCAACGTAGCTCTAGGATCACTTAAAACAGAAATACGAGTGTTGTTAATTTTACCTTCAATTTCCACTACAGTGGACTGGTGATCATCTTGTCAGCAATCCACGGTTGCATTGATCCAATGTAATATTTTTCCTACATATCCCACTATAGAGGCTTTGTGTAAGTTGTGAACTATAGTCCTGGTTGATGAAGTAAAACATGGGAAGTTCCTTTGGGGATGTCCCCAAACTTCTTTGTTCCTAGATTAACTAGTTTACCACCTCCTTGGGTGTTCCAAACTTCTTTGTTCCTAGATTAACTAGTTTACCACCTCCTTGGGTGTTGTGGTTGTGGGAGTGAACATCTTTCCTTGGAAAACTCTTTTCAGTTTTTTAGAAAGGGGTTGGTTGATATCCCTTCTTCCATTAGTTAATTCGTTCTTGTTTCTTCTCCTTCCAAGCCTTAGGAAATTCTGACCGTTGTTTGTATTGGTCTTAACAGATTCGGACCTTCTAGAAAACTTCACTCAAGGACTTAGGGATTTCAAATATGATTATGTACTTATAGGACTATGGTAAACAACTTAGGAACTATTGGATTTTTACTTTGTCTTCCTAGATATAAGGCACGAACCTTATTAATTCAAGGAATTTTTTTATCAGGTCATCCATAGCCATTTGATTGAGTCATAGCTCATAAAACTCTTTGGTTTTTATTTCATAGTAACTTTCTTGTTTATTAGGTCCTCCATAGTCATTTGACCGAGTCGTAGCTCATAAAACGCTTTGGTTTTTATTTCATAGTAACTTTCAGATAGATATTGTTTCTTAAAGTATTTCTCAAAGTCTGACCATTCCATTTGTTTTTCCTTTAGGCCCTTGGCCAACTTCAGATCCTACCACCATATGCTTTATTTTCCTTTCAAGTTATAGATGGCCATTCTAACCTTCATATTGTTGGAATAGCTGTAGATTTGGAAACACTTTTTAATGTCCAATAACCATGCTTCAGCCTCCTCCCCCATTCGGGATTCCCCGTCAAAGGTGGACAGTTTGATTTTCTTAAACTCTCCCTCAAGATGGTCTACCTGTTTCCTTTTTCTCTCTATTTTTGTTTTATCTTCAGTTGATGGTGTACCTTCAGAAGCGTTGTCTCCTTTCTCTCCTTTAGGACCAAAATTTTGGGAGGCCCTTTTGCTGACCTCTTATTCCTCATTATTGTCCTTTAGGATCTTCTTTTTCACTATGCTCCTCAACAGTACTTCATTTATTTCTTGTTGTTCTTGTTCTGCCTTTTTCAGTTTCTCATTGTCTTCTTTGAAAACTTGCAGCTCCATAATGAGATTTCTCATAGCTTATAGAACCTTGGTAGGTGAACTTCCATCACTGTTTTTCCTTTGTTATTCAGGAGGCCTTTTCTTTGGATTCTCCTTGAGTTTGATCTCTGCTTCATTCTCTGCTCCCATGATCACAACAGAAAAAAAGTTTTTTGTTTGTAATAGTAATGGTTTTGTTAGCTTTACATAAACAGAAAATATGTGCTAAGCAAATGTTTTGGCCATGTTTAAGGTCCAAGTGTTGTAAACTTTTCTTTGATACCATATGTAATGTACCCCATATTTACTCATAAAAAAAAAATCTAGGGTCATTATTGAATGCTTTCATTACTTTTCTAACCTTTCTTAATGATACTATCATGTGCTTTAACACTACTTTTTATTTGCACCCTTTACATTTACCATATCCTCGACAATTGAAAAAAAAAGACTCTAACTCATTTCTATTCTTAAGGAAGGTAGCTGGATTATCTAAGCAAATATAACTATATATAAATATATATACTCGCCATAGAGTATACATTCAATTCACACAAGCTATGTACATACTATGGAAAACAATAATGCATATTTCGACATGGACTTCGAATCAATGAATTAACCCCTCAGACTTGTGTGAAAGGTATTTACGGAACGAGTTCTATCCACATGACATTCAAGACATGATAGAATTAAGGCCTAGAATAGTTTCAACCAAACGGTTAGGTGCCTATTAATCGTTCTTGGTTGTTTTCCCCACTTATTAGGACTAATCCTTGAACTAACCCTGGCATGAGGGCTAACGGATTTGAGATGAAGTATATAACTCTAACTAAACTAGGGTAAAAGCCTTAAACTAAACTATAACCTACAACTAATATGTTGTTACAGTTGTCCTAGTCTTATAGTATGCAACTGTAATGGTGTAAATGAGCCCTGCCAATGACATTTATGGCAGTTTGTAACTCCCCTCCTTGGGACCGTCGCTTGTTTATTGTGTCCATCATTTTATTTCCACATTTCCTTAATCACATGGGCTAGGTACAACTTTTCATTTATGCAATTAAGATTAACCTATGGGGATTTTTCCAAGTCTAATGTTTCGCCCGTCCTCTCGGCTCTCTGTAGTTTTCCCTTTGTTTACAGTGATAACCCTGTTTCAGTCTTTCGTGGTAGCATAACCAACATTTTGGTGGAGTCAAGATCGCTCTAGTAGAGGAGAGTATGGCGTACCATAACCATCAAATGCTACCATAAACTAGGTAAGGATTCTCTGGTTGTTTATATCCGAAATCTCGATTTTAAGAAAAGTTTTATTGTATGTATCAGTTCTTTCAAAAAAATCCTAAAAGCGTGACTTCCTGTCTTCCATAGCGAGGTGTAGAGTTTTTGGAAATGGCATTTCACCCAGTAGTGTTTGGGGGTTTCTTTGGCTTTATACCTATCCTTCATATTGTTTGCTAGGACCCTGTGTGATGACATCTTACTCCATGTTATTCGTTTCTTATTTCAAGTTCCTTGAACTTTACGGTATCAATGTAAAATAATAGTCCCGTACTTAAACCCTTCAAAAATCTTGTTACTACGGTAAAGATTAATATCAATTCATGATTTTGACTATATGCTCTGTGGCTTTCTTGGGTTTTCTGCCCTAGTCGGGAGCTGGGTTTTCCAACAGTGTGGAGGAGTGTTTCCCTTATGGTTTTCATGTCGTTGAGTCTTTCCTTTCTTTATAGATATGTGGATATCAGGTAACTCTATAATTTTTTTAGTGATATCCTCAGTCTGTTAATTTTTTAGGGTAAAGTCTTGGTGCTCGTGAAGGTCCTGATTCATTTTTTTGAAGGGGCACAATTCATTTTCTTTTATATCCCTGCCTTCTGAAATCACAGAATGTCTAAATTACTGAGTATGCTAGTAACGCTCGACCTTTACTACATTTGTTGTGTCCCAAAGAATTTCACAGTAAAATGTTAGAGAACACAGGCGAAAATCTCTGCAATTCAGTTAATTCAGTCAGAACTTATTTCCTGGCATGTTCAATTGAATTCGTCTTCTCGAAAACTGTAAATAATGTTCCTTTTAATCTACAATTATTTTCCTTATTCTAAAACGCCTTTGTACAAGTGTGAATACAGTCTATGTCTCTTGTTGTTTTAGCTTTATTCTAGGGCCCTTGGGACTTGGCCAAAGAATTACCTTGTCTATTGTCCTAAATATTTGAATGTATTAACTTCTCTTATTAAATCGTATCGAGGAAACAAATTCCAGTTTATTTAGAATTCTATTCATGATGTTCATTCCAAGAAGGTTTTAATTAAAATGACAATAAACTCGTAACCTCATTCTATAGATAATTGGACAATCCTATGGTTCCCAAATTGACACTGTACATTCTTCATTATAACTGTTTGGATGATGTATGATTATTCGCTTTCTGAAAATATTGCTAAATGTTTGGTTTCTAAAATATAATGATGGGCCCCTTTTGATTGCGAGGGTACCCATCAGGCGATCCTTGGCCCCTCCACCCCTTCGGGTCTATGGATGACGTTCTCAAGGATGCAAGGAGGAAGGAATACTTTTACTATAGACCCCAAGCTAATTACAATCCAAAATCTTCCTGCGTTGTCTTTTTTATAAACATTTTACCCTGGTAATTTAATTCTACATTCAACATAAGAATTTTTGTTGCTTCCCACTAAATACTAATTGTAGTTTTCTTGGTCTTCTTATAGGGTTGGTGTGCATGAAATCCTCATATTTTGGACATCACCTTACACAAAAGGTAATTGGGTTCCTTTTACAGTACTCTCAGAGTTTATCATTCCAAGTTCTAACAAATGAAAAAATGGTTCTGACCTAGAATTTCATTATTGTGGAAAGTCCAATACAGAATCGTGTAGCGATTGGTTAACAAGTATATTCATTTCTATAATCATGTTTCACTATTGGAAATTTATAAACACAATATTTTCATAGAGTTGAATACACATTTGATTACTGGCCTAATTTTGGAATATGTAATAA
>CBVK0100033269.1:0-13164 GCA_900067695.1 Picea abies | reverse complement strand
GTATCCAATATAATACACAGAGTATGAAAATATTTATCAGAACGGGAAAATGTGAAGCAACTACTGAAAGGGGTGCTCGTTTCCTCCCAACCATAGGCACAGTCACTCTTGACGGATTTTCCACTGGCTACCCCCGAGCTATACCATGATGCTCTGAGAGAGATTCTTTCTTTGTGCTCCACAACAGTCAGGGACGAAGGTTACTCTCCTCCTCCTACAGGAACTAGGTGTCTGGTTTTCACTACCTCAAGCAAGGAGGTCTACACGAGTACTTCCTAAGCCACTCGTCAACCTTGTTTATCAACTTGTAGCCAAACCATGTCTGTGGCTTCTTCTAGCCAAAACGAGCTTACTGCTCATCTTTTCCTCTCCACTTCCGAGTCGAAGTATCCTCACTTCTCTTCTCAGGAGAGTGTTTTCTCTACTATGTTATCTTGCAGATCTGTCTCTGTCTTCGAATTACCTCCTTTCTTTCCTTGCTCAGCAAGGTTGCATGGGTCCGAATCCCATTCGTGGTCAGGCCTGGAAGCCTTATGGATGGGTACCTTGCCCCATCTCCTCACTAACTCTTGAGGATGGCCTTCCAACTACCAGCCTGACTGGTAATTCATTTCTGGGTCAGAGGATTGTTGAACAATTACACCCAGTAGGTACTGGTATGGTGAGGGTCATCTCAACCATTCTCGGTTTCCCCTCACCATCTCTCTCATAGCATCCATGGTCTATATTGGAAAACTTTCCCCCTTTCAGAAGTTGTGCAACACATATTTAAATTCTATTAATAACAAATAATCATACATTGACCCTTTTATACAAGGGTTCATCAAATCAAACATCCATACATATTTAGTCAGCCATAGTCTCTTGGCCAGTTATAGTTATATTTACAAATTGGGGTAAACATGGGTATTACATTTGATACTTAAAATTGTTTCAAGATAGATGTCATTCTTATTGATTATATCATTATACTTTCATGTTTTGAAAGTAATACATAGATTTATTATTTTTTTATGTTACGTGCTTATTTTAAATAAAATAAAAACATTAGAATAAAGTTGAAACTATCAAGTTTCATGAATTCAAGCATTTTTATTAGGGGAAGAGTTGTGGCAAGAAATATCTTATTCTATCATAGTCATCTAAAACTTGCATATGAGCTCATTCCCATATCTATGTGAAATTACATCTTAATATATAATCTAAAATGTCATCTATTAACTCATATCTTTTTCTTTTTTCTCGTGGGAAAAAAAACAATTAATTTTATTCATAGGAGATAAAATTACAACAGTATATGTCAGAGCATTCCTTTGGCCTGGTTGCTACAAAAACATAGCAGGGTGTTTTACACTTGTCCAAAATTGGTCATGTTGACTAAGAGAGGTCCCAATTTTTTGTCATATTTCTTCATTATTCCATACACAAACTCCACATAAAGTTGGATATATAGTCTGCCTCTTGGAGAGAGAAATAGGTATGCCATAGAAGAACCAAGTTGAAGGGAGTTCGCAAACAAAATATCCAAAAAAATGAAAAAGATGTCCTAGAGATGGATTATTCAGAGAGAGGACCAAGAGTTATGAAAATATTCTAAGGTGTCAAATGAACTTTTTTCCCATATCTTCCAGCGGCCTTGGTCCAAGTCCGGGCTAGCCTTTGAGAGGTTGTCCGCTTCTTGATTTGTGTTCCTATAGACATGGGAGAAAGTAGTATGAGCAAAGAAAGAAATGAGCCTTTTGATTTCATCCACGAGTGGATGAAGTGTATATGTGTGCAATGTTTTTCTGCCATTTATACACGATATCACGAGTTGAGAGTCACCAAAAATGTTGATATGAGAATTTCCTTTTTCCTTTGTCAATGCAAGGAGAAGTTTTACCGCCATGAATTCGCCGAAGTTGTTGGTTGCTACCCCTAGGTGGGCAACAAATGAGATTTTAATGGTGGCATCCAGAAAAATGATACCTCTAGAAACCCCTGAAGGGGGAGAGCCTTGGGATGTGCCATTAAGAAAATCCTAGGGTGTGGTGTGGTCAATATAGGGGGCAGGGGGAAGGAAGCTCTTTTGGGGGGAGTTGTGGGAAGGAGTTAAGGATAGAAAGGGAGGTGGAGGATATTTTGGAAGGGGAGGGATCGATTTCGTAAAAAATGGCGTGATTTCGAGCAAGCGAGATGATCCAAGACATGATGAGAGAGAGGTCTTTGTGGGGGGAGGTGGAGGGGGAGGAGAGCTAGGAGTGTAGGGTGTCATCAATTGAGGATCCTTCCCAAGGATCAGAGGAACCAAGGGTATCATTTAAGGCGGACCAAACAAATTTTGTGAAGGTGCATTGTAGGAACATGTGGGAAATGTTTTCATTGTCTTGTTTGGAAAGGGCACATCTGCATGGGCCAACAAAACTACGCTTCTGAAGATTTTCCTAGGTGGGGGATTTGTTTGTTAGAAGGATCCACATAAACAATTTTTCTTTTGCATGGAATTTTAGTTTCAAAAGGGTGGTCCCCCACTAAGGATTTGGCTCTTCAATATGTTCAAGTATGAGCGCCATGTATCCATGCTTTGGTGAATAATTTCCTGATGGGTTGAAGGGTGGTCCCCCACTAAGGATTTGGCTCTTCAATATGTTCAAGTATGAGCGCCATGTATCCATGCTTTGGTGAATAATTTCCTGATGGGTTGAATGACCAGATTAGAGTGTCCTTTTGATCAGAGAGTTCGACCATGGAATTGGATAGGTTTGTGGTGTATTCCTGCCATACAGAGGCATGTGCTTCATTCAAGCCTATTTCGTTCCAGGTTAACCATTGAGTAGTTCCCTGAATCAAATCCCTTCTAACAATTTGTTGGAGATGTACAAATTTGCATTATTCAAATCCTGAATGACTGGTTCTGAGAGTATATGTTCACCTTGAAATTATATCCAAGGGTCCTTGCTAATGTGTACGTCTGCACCATTCCCAACTTTACAGATGAGCCAATTCTTGATCACGGGGAAGACATTTATAGTGGCTTTCCAAATAGAAGATCCATTTATTGATGTTTTTTGTGGCATCCTGATCTAGTCAAGAGTAGAGAGTGAAGGGAAATATTTCTCTTTAACTATATGGGCCTAGAGGCCGTAGTTGTTGAAAATCCCCCATATATTTTTTGCAGCCAGGGCTTGGGCAAAAAGACGAATATTTTTTAGACCCCAACTTCCGAAGGACTTAGGGGATCCCTTTTTTGAGGCCAAAACCAAAAATACTTTATCTTCCGATCTGGACCATGGAAAATGAAAAGAGAGCTGGTTGATTTTCAAGAATTCCCTTTGGTACCCAGGCCAAGGATGTCCACTAAACTAGGATGGCCTCAAGAACAGATTTGACTAGTACCAATCTCCATGCTTAGGATAACCATCTATTTTTCTAGGATAACAATCTTTTTTCATTTTTTGCACATAGTCACTGCCAGTCCTATTTGCTATAACCATTTTCCTTTAGAATGAAACCGAGGTACTTCATACCCTCTAGGTTTTTTAAGACAGGGTTACCCAGGGGTCTGGAGATATGTTGACATTCAAGGTAAGATGGTCTCCAAGAAAAGAGAGAGGATTTGTCTTTGTTTATTTTCATTCACGTGGCTAAGAAAAAGGTAGTTAGGATCTCTTTTAGAGTGGAGATGTAAGAGATGTTTCCTTCACAAAATATTAAAATATCATCAACAAAGAGAAGGTGGATTAAGGAGAAGTTGATACTAATTTTTAAACCTTTGATCTTAGCTGCAAGACTTTCATTGTGTATGATCCTGCTGAGACATTCAACCACCAACAAAAAAAGGAGCGGTGAAAGAGGACATCCTTGATGCAAACCTCGTTCTACTCTAAAGAAGGGTGTGGCTGAGCCATTGATGAGGAGATCGAAGTAGGTAGAAGAGATACAATTCATCACCCAGGATACAAAGGAGTGGGTAAAGCCCAAGTGAATCGATAGAATTTTGATGTATAACCAACTGTCTCTGTCGAAGGCTTTGGAGAGGTCGACCTTATAAGTTATGGCTCTCTGCTTTTGTGTGTGAATGGAGTGAAGTCCTTCTTGGGATATGCCAACAGCCTCATGTATTTGTCTGCCTCATAGAAATCCAATTTGTTCTTCAAAGAGATTCTCGCTTAGGATTTCATTTATTATGTGAGCGACGATCTTGACTATAATTTTGTAGACATTGTTGTAGAGAGAGATGGGTCGAAATTGGTCGAAACTTGTGGGGTTGTTCACCTTTGGAATGAGAGCTATGAATGTGGCATTGAATGGGGCATGTATATGTCCTATTCTTCTTGAGAATTCGACCATGTTTAGAAGGTCCTCACTAATGAAATCGAAACATCCTCGATAGAAATCAATTGGAAAGCTATCTGGGACTGGGATTTTATCCTTCTAGAAGTTGTGAATGATGTTTTCCAACTCTTCCTTTGTGATTTCTTCCATTATTTTTTTATTTGTCTCAATGGAGATGAACCTGAGGAATAGGCCTGCCACTTTGATGATGGAGTCTGTGTTTATTCTGGAGACTGCTTTGAATATATATTCGAAGTGTGAAGTGCCTTATTGTGTAATGTCCTCAAAGGTTGTTGCCCTGTTCCTTCACTTCTATCATCTGACTAGATGATGTGTGGAGCCTTCTATTGTTTGAAAAATGATGAAAGTATTTTGTATTTTCATCTCCAACCTTCATCCAAAGGGCCCTACTTCTCATTCTCCACTCATGTTTTTTGTTTTCGAGTATTTTCCTTCTTAGGAGATCTAGATATTTGTATTCTTCCTTTTGTTCTTCCAAGAGAGGACCTGAGGTTTCTTTTATATGCTACTCCATCATTTTTCCTTCAAATTTTTGTCAAGGCTTTGTTTTCATTTAGCTTCCTTTTCTTATTCCAAGAGATGGAGGTCTCCTTTTCCCTTTTTAGATTTTCCATTAATTGAATGGATGTTGATTCAGGGAGGTGTGGGTTGTATGGCACCTAACACTCTTTTATTGTAGAAATATATAAAGGAGAATCCAACCAAAGAGGATTGAATTTGAAGGGTCTAGGGGTCTTCTTCGCTACACCTTCTAATTCTAGCAGGATGGGATTGTGATCTGAGATGCCTCCCGAGGCCACCCATTGTATGGAGAGGAGAGAGCCTTGAAGGAGGGATTTTGATAGAAGGAATTTGTCAAGTCTCTTGGCTACCATGTCATTCCTAGCTCTCATGTTCCTCCAAGTGGGGTTGTATTTTATAGGTTGAATGTCAGTTAAGCTGACTTTGTCCAACTTTTGAATGAAGAAATCCAAGAGGGGGTCCTTCTGAGCAGAGGCCCCCCAAATTTCACATTCTCCTAAGGTGAAGTTTAAATCCCCTCCTATGAATACAAGATGGTGCATCAGATTTGAGCTGAAGAATGATTGCCAGAACTCCTTCCTATTAACTATTAACTCATATCTATGGAAAACTACATCTTAATAGATAATCTAAAATGTCATTGTATTTACTATTAAATCATATCTATGGAAAACTACATCTTAATATATAATCTAAAATTTCATTGTATTTACTATTAATTCATGATTAATTAATGATGTACCACACTTAATACCCTTACATATTTTAAAATTAAAAAATACAAAATGTATCATGAATCAAACTTGAAAACAAATTATAATAAACTTTCAACATTAAACTATGACCATATCAAAATAAAACCGACCTAAAATATATGTAGAAGTAAACATTGACTTTTCCTTATTGTACTGCCTCCCAGGCAGTATACATAGTGATGAGTTGTGGTTGACTTTTCTATTAATTTGGTCTGACTTTAAAATTTTTGTAAAAATCACAACGGGCAGCGTGGGGAGGCAGTACACGCAGCCACGCTGCCCTTGTTAAATATAGGTACTAACTCTAATTCAGCTAAACCAATAACCCAAGAAACCGACTTAAAGTTAGATGACAAAGAGGGTTTCCCATATCATATTCATGTATCAATTTTAGTGCAGGGATGTTCAACAAACATGATGGGTAATCTAATAAAAATATGTTATATGTATCTTATCATGTACCTCATCCAAATACAATAAAATTTAAAATATTGTAGTGCAATTACATGATATTGACATATTATTTTTAAATTTGGATAGATTAGGAAGCATATATAAGATTTAGAATCTGACATATTATTTTTAAATTTGGATAGATTAGAAGCATATATAAGAGTTAGAATCAAAATTCATGACTATTTAAATTGTGATATGTATGCATATGTTAAATTTTTTTGGATGCTTTTAATGAAGTGATTTAAAAAATAAACAAGTTTTTTTTTTTATGAAATAGTATTTTTAATTTTTTTTTTAAATAAAATAATTTTAAATTTAAATTTATATAAGCAAAATTTCCATAAATCAAATAAAACTATAATTTTTAACAAAAATATTATTAAATTAATATATATATTTTTAAACTTATTTTCTTTAATAATTAAATTGGTCTATAGATACTTTTAACCTTGCATGGTCCCTCTTTCTAAATACTCTTTAGAAAAATATTAAAAAAATTCAAAGTGGAACACTAGCGCTAAGCCCCAAACACATTTTTTTAATTACAACAACTACCGCCCATCATCAAATTCATGGTAAACTTTTTATATTTTTTTAAATAGGGAGGTATTGAATACCGTGGGCAACTTTGGGCTCGTCAGAGAATCCACCTAATCAAATCCAAACCCTTCATTAATTAATTTATGAGCAATCCACGTAGAGCCTTTTCACGAGAACATGGAAGTGGTTTAGGTTTGTAATTTAAATATGTGATTTATTATTTCTTTTCAACTTTTCTCTTTTATATGTATTGATATATGGAGATTTTATATAGTTGTAGAAGTGTTTTTTTTTTTTAATTTGAGTAGGAAAATTTATCATAATTTAGTATGTTAATGGATAACATGGATAGTTATTACTAGCTGCTATCCATGAATGTGGGTTGACTCATCACTATTATTGAACCACACCACCTGGAATAACCCACTAGTGGTCCACTAGAAAACCACTCCTACTAGATGCCTCTTTGTATTACCTATTTCCTTAAGCTCTTAGCCAAGCATAAGCAATTTTAGGTCATACTCCAAGACCTATAGTTGTGGAAGTGTTATAAAAAATATGAAAATGTATTTAATTTTCTGAATTGTTTTAAAGATAATATAGAGATGCTCTTATTTTCAATTTCAATTTTAAGAAGTTTGCATAATTATTTTAGACAATTATGAACATATTTAGAAACAATGGTTGAACTTATAACATTGAAAGGTGATTAGCCATGTTAACTTAAGTGGGCCTAATGGTTAAAAACATGTGTTTCCTCCTAAGAGATCACAAGTTCAAATCCAGAGGGGGGTAGGGTATGTATACCTCCGTAGACCACAAGTTCAAATCCAGAGGGGGGTAGGGTATGTATACCTCCGTAGACTCACAGTCAAAACCCTGCGTAGAGAGGGTCCCTTGTTCCACAAACAAGAGACCAATTTGGTGTTTAGCTTAGTTGTGACCTTAAAATTAGATTGTTATTATTATAAAACTAAATCTATTTCCATCTTACTTCAAATTAGACATTATTGACCACGTTCCATTTCTATGATATTAGTAAATCAAGAAGTCATGACTTGTGTATACATATTATTGATCATGTTTAATTTTTATGTCATGACTTGTGTATACATATTATTGATCATGTTTAATTTTTATGGGTTTTCTAATACTTTAAGGAAGATATGAGTGCATTTGAAAGTGGGGATTGAACTTATGGCATTAGGAGGTCATGACCCATATTTACATATTACAAGCCTTTCACATTTTCCTTAAGGTGGAAGCATGTTCATTTCCACGACATTTTCAACACTTTGAGCGAGTCATGGGTGCCCCTGAAGATGATAGTTGAACTTATTGCATTTGGAAGTCATGAGTAATGTGTACATATTAAAAAATCAAACTCACCTTGTTTATACATATTACATACCCAAGCCTACCTTGCATGTACATATTACAGGTTTAAGTCCACCATTGTGTTCTCCTTGAGGTTTACCAAATAAATTGTTAGGTGATGGTCTAGTGGTAGTTCCAATGGAGAATAACTTGTGGTAGGATAGTGAGAGTCTATCACAACTAGCTTGGGCTCAATTATCAACACATTATAGTCTAGGCTCTACTTAAGAATCCCTAAAATAACATGTTCCAAGAGTTTGATCTTGCTCTAGCCAAAAAACTAAACATATCACCATGAGGTGATGACAAGCCTACCCCCACATTCTTATTAAGGTGGATCCCATAGATCACATATCATTTCCATAGTGCTTTTCAACACCTTAAAATAATCACGGGGACACCTAAAAAGCAGGGCATCTACATGAACATATTATGACCCTATAAATACTCAACATGTACATATTATGGACCAAAGCCCACTGTTATGTTTTTCTTAATATTTGTTGAAAAATGGCACCTTAAAGTAGGCATAAAAGCCACAAAAGTAGAAAATCCACACACACATTACACAAATCTACCATATATGTATAGATTATAAACCCAAACCCATCAAGGTAAAATGTCTATTAATTTTATAGTCTAACTCCTAAAAACCTTAGGATAAAATGTCTCTTAATTTATACTCTAATTGCGAGTAGTGAGAATTTACCTAATGATAGACCAAGAAGAATAGAGAGAAGATAAATATAATTTTGAAGCAAGGGGAGATTTATGCATTCGTGTACAACCACACTTGATAGGGTTATATGCCACTCTTGCACTAGAAGTTACGGATTCGTTTTGCCGACTTCCCTTACCTACAATGTTCTATTGACCAAAGACTGTTTACCTTGGAGACCTGAAACAAATTCAATTTTTTCAGTGAGTTTATTTTCTTCCGATAAGATAAAGTTCCACCTTGATCTACTCATTTTTTTTGAAATTCTAACAATTTGGGTCATTTTAAAATAGGTCAAAACCCTTAAAGGCAAAGTTTTATGGTCAAAGCTCCCATCAACAAGGTGGAACTATACCTTCCAACAAAATTCCTATCGGATATGGAGAACAATTTCAGAGAGAAAATAGTTGAATTGGTCCACTTATTAACTTACTCTAAATTATAACATCAATATAATTCTATCAATCACATGAATATGTCATATAAGCATTAACTTTAAGACTTATCTATAGTACATGATACAATGCTCCATCCAAACACTCAACTTAAAACCCAACATCATTTATACCACAAATTGATTCTCATAGACAAGATAAACTATATCTATCTATCCTTAACTAGAAGAATATTCCAACTTACAACCCAATACTATTTATACTACAAATTGGTTCATAGACGAGATAAACTATATCTACTTACCTTTAACTAGAAGAATATTCCACAACAATTCTCAATACAAACTATATTTAAAAATCCAACTACACATTTTGAAAAATTGGATTAGCAAAACTAACCTCCTTCAACAGTTAAGAGATGTTAGATACATATCCAAATGTTCATACAAAATACAAAATCTTAGAAACATTAAAATCTTCTTCAACCCTTTAAAATTTTAGGAGATCTCATATTCAAATCCAAATGTTCATACACTTGTAAGCCCTAAAAAGGGCTTAAACAACATTGGCTAATACACCCATGCAAACACTTACATATGCTTTAAATCCACGATGTTCCATCCCTTCAACCAAAATAGTTGTCAAAGTCAAATTTTTCTTAAGAACAAAATAATTGTAAAAGTCAAAATTTTGAATAATCTTACTCTTCACCACCATGCCAATAAAATTACCATAGTTTCTCCCCAACTTCCTACCTAAGTCCAATGACCCAATTGCACCCGATAACAGAATTGTTTCTGTCAACTGAACAGATATGATGATTTACTTACTAGATGGCGCTGAACGTGTCACGATCTTCTGTACTGACAGAGAGTTACCTCAGAAATCCAGTGGCGAGGCGACTCACTGTTTTGGAAAATTAAGCCAATGGAAAGCGACCATCGTCACAATGCATTCTTGCTGAGCCGCCACAGAAAATCCGACGTGTACAGCCACGTATGAGAATCTTACAAGCCTAGGCTGAGCAGAAAAAGTAGAGCAAAATGAATTGAGTTGAGGGCACCACCCTTGGAAACCACTCTTGACAACAGTAGATTTCCTTCCCTGATTTGACTTCTGGTTTTGTGTTTTCTTATATTTTAAATTTAAAGTTTAAGCACGAGACAGATTTGCCATGTACCACCTGCATTTATGGCGAGTCTGTCTCCTGCATGCTCATCTACTCGGTCAATATAAACCCCCCGCTCCTATACTGTTCTTCCACACTTCTTATTCGACCTGTTTCTGTATTATGAGCTCTTATTTTCATAGAAAGCGTTACTATTAAACTCTCTGGAAGCTCTCTGCGTTTATGTCTCTCAAAAGTTTCAGGACTCTATTGTAATTCCAGTGTGCATGAAATTGGATTCTTTTACCAGAGTATCAATCAGAATTCTGGTAGGGCTAGTTTTGAAGAGCAAATAGCAAGCTAAATCACTTTTTAGTTTGGTGGTATTGGCATCCATCCAGAGGCAAAGAGAAATATGGTTACTGCAAAGCTGACCCGTGTTCAGAGCTCTCGAGACTGTGTTCAAGACACGCTTTATGAGCATCGCAATGAAATAGTTTCTCTACTTTCAAGGTAATTCCCGTTTCCTTCCCTGATGATTGATTTTATCAGAATGTGCATGAGATATGTATAAGCGTTCAGTGTCTGCATTTTCCTGCATTAATGCAGCTGTGTAGCCTAAGTATTAGGAGTTGGCGACTCAGGAGGGGTGTTCAGGGGCGTGCGTGTGTGTGTTCGGGTATTTTATGCGCTTTGTGGATTTTTGAGAATATGATCTGGGTTCTATGTTGGGTTTGTAGGTGCTCGGTATTCCTGGGGGGTTTTGTGATTTTAGTGGGGCATTTCTATGTTGGGTTTGTAGGTGCTCGGTATTCCTGGGGGGTTTGTGATTTTAGTGGGGCATTGAAGATTGCAAGCTTGTGAGAGTGTGTTGCTGAAAGAAGTTCAAGGGTGTAGGGTGTAAGGTTAGTGGGTGTAGTATGTTGAGTTTGGTTGAAGACTGTTTATATAATAATAATCTAATTTTAAGATCATGGCCAAGCCGTCTTGTATGAGATCCCTTGTTTGTACAGACAAGGACGTCCTCTGCGTAGTGATTTGATTGCTAAAGTTTACGGAGGTGTACATTCTCTACCCCTCTGGATTTGAATCCATGACCTCTTTTGAGGAAACACATGTTCTTAACCATTAAGTATGATCAGTTCACCTTGTTGACATTAGTTGTAGCTGTGGTTAAGATGGCTATGCGAAAATTGATCAATAAGAGTAGTCACTTGTTATCATCAATTGTAGGATTGCTGCAATTGCTAGATGTAACCGGGGGGCTGGGGGGTGAAGTGACCATGGTTGCTTTGTTGTAATTATGGAACGTTTTAGAGAATTACCTCTTGGGCGGTAGCTTTTTTACTTGGTTGCTGTTCTTATTGGTTGCTGTTCTTATACTCTTTATGATTCAAGAATTTCTATTTTGTTAATTGGAGAGGTCTCATAGTAGATACCACTAGATCAAATCCATCTAAACCTGCGCCTGATTTCTTCGTAGTGGGCATCAATCCCAATGTCTTCTGTCCACCATCTCATGAACTTTGATTTTTTTCCTGGACATTTTTCTCTGTAATTGACCATCTCCCCTGTATTAGATTCACATATCGACGAAATTTGGTTCCAATTTGTAAGATCGGGCCTTATGAGTGATGGAGTCAACAGGATGGGCTTTAACTTGTCAGGATCCTTGTTTCATCTCTTTTTCTTTTGGTGGGTTCTTGAATCTTTACTATCACACTGTCTCATTATTTTGCACACTGTTGTTCTTGTCCAGCCATCAGGGCTTACATTGTTGCTAGGTAAGATAGGCCTTTTGTCTTCTATTGTGGGATTTTCATGAAGGCTACTTGAATTACCGCAATACTTGATACAGAGCAGTTATATTCTTTTTTGTTCCCGGACAGGCCTTTGTTCCTTCCTTTTTGGGGGGCTAGAAGATGGCATTACATGCAAAGTTCTCTATTCGGGCATGGGTGATGGGATTGACAGCTGCCTAAATGATTTTCAAAGGGAGAAGCATGATATTGGGTTGGAAAATTGCATTTTCCATATTGTCCTCATGGTAAGAGATGGACTAATATTTCTGATTCTATTTAGATAAGTTTGGTTGATGAACAGTAGCTTCATCCAACTTCATCCAAGGATGCCTTTTAACAGTTTATCATCAAATGTCAAGGTGTCATTCCCTGTAGACTTCTCTCTCCTGTCTGGCCAGAAGTTCCTGATCTCTTGTCATAACTCAACACTTCATGTCTGAATGACAACCTTTGCGAGATGTGGGTGTAACATGTTTATCTACCACAGAATATGGAGTGGAAACATCTTCATCTACCACCCATTTAAAGGACTTTATCATAGAAGTCTTTCAGAACTAATCAGGTCAACTTGTTTATGATTGGCCCAAGGTATTTCTCATTTCACCATTTAATTACAATGTAAAAACTAGGGAGATCATCTTGTACTAGGGTGATATCTATGTTCCACAGAAACAAGAATAATATCCAACCTGCAGGCCAATGAGAAAAACGATTTTTAAGATAAAATCAATATTAGAAAATTTGCACTTTGATATATTTTCTTCAGGCTAATAGCACTAAGTAGAGATATTTTGGGCAAAACATTGGTCTGGTTCTGCCTCAGAACACAATTTTTTTCGTAGCACTCAAAGGTACTGACTTCAGATAAGAGTGCATCTCTCTGTTTTGGTGGTAATATTGGAGTTTTAATTATAAATAATCAATGTTTTAAAACTCGGACTTGGACTTCGACTCAGAATTGGTCGAGGGTCAACTCGGACTCAGACTTGGATTGACTCGGACCAATCTGATTTCAATGATGTGGTTTACTAAAAAATACATAAAATATTTAAATTTTATCGAAAAAAATATATTTTAAAGATTCCAAGCAATTAGAGACAAAATATGCAAAGTCTGCTCATGTATATACCATGTAAGGGTGAATATATCAAAATGG
>CBVK0100033226.1:4863-20155 GCA_900067695.1 Picea abies | reverse complement strand
ATACCTTTCTTTTGCGCAAATCCCCTTACAAAAAGTCTAGCCTTGTATTGCTTTTTTCCTCTATATTCTTCCTTCAGCCTGTAAACCCATTTATTTTGCAATGCTCTTTTTCCTGTAGGTAACTGAACCAAGTCCCAAGTATGGTTTTTTTTTTTCCAAAGAAAAAAGTGTAATTTTTAATCCTTGAGAGGGACAAAATTACATTTTGTTGGTGCTTCTAGAGCACTACACATAAACGAAGTGTGTGCAATAGCTGAATATAGGTGGCCATTTGTATGCTCTTTCTTCATGTCTACATATTACAAAAAATAAGTAACAAAATCACACCCAGGACAATGTACATATAACATGTACAACCTTTGTGTTTATATGTGTCCTTTATATATAAGAGAAGATCACCACTGTTGTGGAAATTCCCAAGTATGGTTATTTACCAAGGAGTTCAATTCCTCTTTCATGCCTTGCTGCCACTTATTTTTAGTTTTTACCTACATTGCCTCTTTATAACTTTCTAGTTCACCAAAATCAGTCAACAATAAATAATACAATGAAGGAGAGTATAGTTCAGGGGGTCTACTTAACCTGGTAGGTCTTCTAACAACACTTGCAGGAGTTTGAGGTACCTGTTGCTCCCGTTGTTGTAAATTATGATTTTCTGGTACCTTTGGAATTTCTTTTTTCAGTGATCTCATCAAGCACTGTGTATTCTGGTTTTTTCCCCCCCGTTTCTTTCCCTCCAACTGATCTTTGCACATGACCTTCTCATTGAATATGACATCTCTACTCCTAATTTTTTGCAATTTTTGTAATCCCATGAGTGATAACCAAAATCATTAACACTGTATCTAATAAAGATACACTTCTTGGATTTTGCCTCAAGCTTTGTTCTATTTTCTTTATCAAGATGGAAAAATGCTTCACAATCAAAAGTATTCAAAAAATAATAGTTTACCTTTTTACCTATCCATGCCTCCTCTGGAATTCCACCATCAAAATAACTTGAAAGTCTTATGTTTATTAAATAAACAACAATATCTATAGCATCTGCCCAGAACTATAAGGGAAACCCAACATGCAATCTCATACTCCTTGCACACTCAAAGATTGTCTTGTTCATCCTTTCTGACACACCATTTCTTGTGGTGATCCTGGAACCATTTTCTCTCTACGAATCCCATGGTATGGACAATAATCATCAAACTCCTTGATGCAATATTCACCTCCATTATCTGATCTGAGATAGTTCAACCTTTTTTCTGTCTGATTCTCAACCAAAGATTTCCATTTCTTAAAAGTATCAAAAACATCAGATTTTTGTCGAATGGAATAAACCCAAAATTTTCTAGTTGCATCATCAATGAAAGTAACATAATAATGCGAGCCACCAAGAGATGATACCTGAGTTGGTCAGATACATCTGTATGCACAAGCTCTAACCTTTCACTCTTATTTTCTTTTCCGACTCTGAGAAATCTGACTCTCTTCTATTTTCCATAAACTACTTAAATAGGCCCCTGCTATTAAGGTAGAGGTGGAGAAACTACTTAATGTTGGTTTTATCTACCTAGTTCCCTTGACTGAATGGGTATCCAACCCCGTTCCCCTGAATAAGAAGCAAGAAAACATCAGTGTTTGCATGGATTTTCAAGACCTGAATAAGGCCTGTCCTAAAGACAACTTCCCGACACCCTTCATTGATCAGATTCTCGATGAGTGTGTGGGAAGCAAGGTTTTTTCTTTTATGGACGGATTTTCAGGATACAACCAAATTCATATTAAACCCAAGGATCAACATAAGATGACATTTATTTGTCCTTGGGGTACATTCGCATATCGGAAAATGCCTTTTAGGCTTAAAAATGTTGGAGAAACCTTCCAACGAGCCATGACCTTCAATTTTCATGATATCAAGCATATAGTCGAAGCATACCTTGATGATCTCGTTGCTCACTCTTGCAAGAGAGTGGATCACTCTTCCCACCTTTGGCTAGTTTTTGAAAGATGTTGTTATTATCGCATCTGTTTGAACCCTCATAAGTGCATCTTCTGCGTTAGGTCGAGTCATTTGTTAGGATTCTTGGTTTCTAAGTTTGGGATCATGGTGGATCCTTTAAATGTTGAGTCAATACTTTGATTTCCTCCCCCGCGCACTATTCGTCAGCTTCAAGGTTTACAACGGAAAGCTAACCTTTTACATCGGTTTATAGTAAACTATGCCAATATTACTAAGGGTTTCATGTGTATCTTGAAGAAGGAAACTTCGTTTATATGGGATGATCGAGCCCAGGAATCCTTCGATGCTCTGAAGAAAGCCTTGGTATCGACACCTCTGCTAAAGCCTCCAAACTATAGTGGAGATTACTTGCTTTATATCGTCGCGTTGGAAGGGATAGTTGGTATGGTTTTAGTTCAAGAGGATGATGAGCTCCATGAGCACATCGTTTACTATCTTAGTCAAAACTTATTCGGCTCTGAACTCAAGTATTCTCATGTTGAGAAGCTATCTTTGGTTGTCGTTCACGCAGTTCAATGATTACGACACTATATATTTCTTTGAAAAACTACCGTAGTTGTTGATGTCAACCCATTTCAATGCGTCCTTACTAGGTGTATCATAGGGGGGAAATATAATAAATGGATTATCATCTTGCAAGAGTTTGACCTCGATTTTGCTTCAGAAAAATCCAAGAAATCGCTAGTTTTTGTCAAGTTAATATCGAACTTCCCTCAGTTATATGAGGATGTTATTCATGTCGATTCATTTGCGGATGAACACATTTTTCTTATCTCGTCATCGGACCCTTGGTATGGAGACATTTTGACCTATATTCAAACCTTGAAGTTCCCTCAACATATTTCGAGAGATGATCGATGACGTATACGATACCAAGCTAAGAACTACATTATCGTTGGTGACACTTTGTATCATTGAGGCGTAGATAATATCTTGCATCGTTTCTTGACCCAAGAAGAGGTTGAGTATGTTCTTAATGACTTTCACAGTGGGGCTTGTGGTGGTCATATATCCGGGCTTACAACAACCCAAAATATTTTACAAGCTGGTTGTTTTTTTTTTCGTTTATTTTTAAATATTGTGTCGAAGCAGTCAAGAAGTGCCACATGTGCCAGGTGTTCACTCAAAATATGTGCTTGCATACATCCTCTCTTCACCCGGTCATCACCGTCGGTCCCTTCACCAAGTGGGGTGTGGACTTTGTGGATTGCAACCCAACTTCGGTTGGGGGGAATCAACACATTATTGTGGTCGTAGACTACTTTACTAAGTGGTTCGAGGCCATGCCTACAATTAAATTCGATGGTTATACTGCTACATTTTTCGTGTTCAATCAAATTATAGCCAAATTTGGAACCTCGAGTGAGATTGTCACTGATCATGGAAGTCACTTTCAGAACGAAATGATGAAAGAATTAGCATCGAAACTAGGGTTTAAACATGGTCATTCGACCCCTTATTACCCCCAAGAAAATGGACAAGTAGAGGCCATGAACAAGTCTCTCAAGACCATTTTGAAGAAAATTGACAACCAAAGAAAATTTGACTGGCATATCATGCTTTACCCTACACTTTGGGCATACCGAACCTCGGTTAAGACTTCCACCAGTTTTCTCTATTTCAGTTAGTAGATGGTGTGGAGTCGATTCTTCCAATTTAATGTGAAATCCGTTCTCTTAGACTGGAAATTAATCTCCTACCTGATACTTCTGAGCTCGAAGAACGCTTTGTATGCCTAGAGAGCCTAGATGAGTAGTGTCAAGAGGCCTCTATGGCTATCGAAGAAAATAAACGACGTGTCAAGGTCCATTATGATAAGTATGTCTGTCCTTGACAGTACGCTGAGGGTGACTTGGTCCTCTTGTATGACCAAGCCAAAGAACCACTGGGGGAAGGCAAGTTCAACCCCATGTGGCATGATCCTTATATCGTGTGATATGTCTTAGAAAAAGGAACCTACGAATTAGAAGATTATGAAGGGAATATGTTGGTTGATCCCAGGAATGGGCTCTACTTGAAAAGATATTACGCTTGAGGCCCCATCTTGGGCATAGATCTTTGTATACTAATGTATTTTAGTGTATATATATCTTTTCCTTTGTGTTATTGGCTTGCTTATCGAGTTTTCCCTTGGTTGGCAGATGTTAATGGAGTCTTCGGTTTACTTAGTATTCACAAACGATGCCATTCGTCATACACAAAACTTGGCTTCCGTCCCTTGGGTCATTTACTCACCCGAGGGTCAACTAGTGTCTTTAGGTGGAATTTGTCTAGGGCCATCAACAAATAATGTGGTCGAATATAACATCTTTATAGAGCTTTTACGTGATGTTGTTTCACATGGTATTCATTCTTTAGAAGTTCACATGGACTCCCAGTTAGTAGTATGTCAGTTGAACGACAATTACCATGTGTGAGACCCTACTCTACTTTGGTGATTCCTACGGGTATGACTTTTGGAACAACATTTTGATTTTATTACTTATCATCACATACCTAGAAGTTCTAATTATGTATCTAATGCATACGCTAATTGTGTTTTAGATTGGCATTTGTCACATAAATAAAGAAACGAAAACACATTCACCAATGTACATATTGTAATATAAGTAAAGTCGAAGACCAATGTTTTTTTATATTTCATCTCTCCAAAAAATATGGTGTTATAGTACAAAATTGGGGCTCACACCCTAAAAATACATATATAGTTGATCAATACAATAACCACGACATCTACGCTTGTGGCGTCGGATGTGTGTCATGAGAACATAGTACGACGTTTGTGAGATGCCAGAAGAGTCGCACCCAAGCATGGGACACACCTACCACCTTTTATTGCATCACCTCTGGAATATCCTCTACCTGAACCATGGGAATTCTTTGTGTCAAACGAGACAGGTTGTCCTTCATGTTTTGAAGCACTCTCTTAGCATCTCCTCCCGCTAGCTCATCCCCTTGGTGCCTTCATTGGTGTCGTGGGAGTCCATCTGGCCATCGTGGACCAACATATGCGTAGCATACATGTTTTAATTAGTACTTGACATCATCCGAAAATATTTTTGTTTTTCTTCTACAAAAATACAAAAAAATGAAATATTCAAATTTTTTTTTCATACCTATGTCTTCGTAGGCGGAACCTGGTGGTAATGGAATGTCTAGATCTCCTCTGAAGTTGATCCCTGCATATGGGTAGTCATCCAGAGCTATCACCTGCCAACTCCACCAGAAGAAAAACTCGTCGTTGTAGGGTGTTGGTACCCTACCACCCCCTAACCACCACATCACCTCGTTCCATCATGTCATGGCTAGATTGCAAAGTCTATGCGAAACAATCTCAACTCTAGGGCCCAAGAATGGAACCCGCTCAAATAAAAAACTACACAAGATAGACTTAAACTCGAAGTTCCTCTTTCTACCTTGTTTGCAGTCTGTCAATTGGCTCTTCATGTTGGCCAGTAGTGAGGTGCACCAGTCATAAATCGTGCGTTGCAAGCACTCCACCGAGTATAACATAAGTGGCCTTGATGCATGATGCAACATGATTGACCCTGTGATCTGTGTCAATACTAGGACAATGATCTTGAGAATCGGGTTTTTGATCGCCTTGATCGAGAGTTGTCTCCCTACCTTCTCGGTCCGTGCAACACAATGAGTGGCTATGTAGTCCTCTATATTCATGCCACTCCCAGCTCCTTGGACTTTGAGGTTCACCACCTCACCCCGATGTGACAATCTTGTCAGGAAGTATATGTCCTCCACTTCAATCCTCAATGGTTGTCCATCGAGGTTGAAGGCCTCTATATCTAGATCCCAGTAGTTCACCATCATCTGGAGAAGTCTCACTTGAGCCCTCATGCCTTTGAGAGACCAAAATTTATATATCCCACAACTTCTTAATTCCATTTGGGCCTGTGGATCTCTTTCTACTACAACATCAACCTCTTCATGCTCTCTTTCTCACTACTCTAGCACCATCCTACAAGTTTAAAATCAATTTTTGAGTCAGTATCATTTTAAAAATTCATCTCACCAACTTGTACGCGAGTTGCAGCTTACATAGTCACGTATAGGGCTACATATACGCGGTATGTTTTGATAAAAATCATGTATAGGGATGCGTATACGTGACCCGATGATCTACAGCCTATGTATACCCTAGTTTCTAATTTATGCCTTAAAATGCTCAAGAATTAAAGCCTAAATTAAAATTTTAAACCAATAGAAATGAAGAGAAGGGAAAGAATACTTACTTCGTGTAGATGGTTGTCAATTCCGTCACTCATAGCTCCCGCAATTGACAGTTGAAGATCGGGGGCAATTTGGTCCAAAATGCACTATTTGGGTAAAAAATACAAATGATATGGTAAATTGGTTATTTTTTACTATTTGTAGAAAAAATGTACCCACTTTACATAGTTTTTGCTAATATTTTGGCCTAGTGGACTAATAATGCAGTAGATGGAATTGGTTTTGGTGGTTTTATCCAAATATTCTAATGATTTCTAGCGTCATGTCACCCGTTTGTGACTTTGGTAAGTATTTTCGCTAACTAGCATATAGGATAGGTCATCAATTCATTTTTGCACACTTGCATTATTCTATAACTGCAATTTGCCTTAGGTACGAACCCATTTATTAGCAACACATAACCTTATTTCTGCAACTAGAAGTGTCTTTATTGAATGGTAGAGACCTACCAAACATGGGTACCCTAGTTAGAACCTTTGTGCCATTCGACGTCCATGCAGAGATTTTTTCGTAGGACCATGAGTCCCTTATAGCTAATGTATGAATTTGCATTTGAACCTCATTTCTTACTCATAAGCATGATGACCTATACCTATGGGACTCCCAACGAGTCCGGTTTAAGCTCTTTTCCGACTCTCTCAAAAAGAAAAAATATTTCCAAGTGAACTTGTCTCTTTCACACTCGTAAATTGGATTTGAAAAGATGTCTATTTGGTGTAAGTTTAACCCTTTTTCAAAACCAAGTACACTAAATATACAAAAAAGGACATTCTTTGGAGTTAAATTGTAATTACATCTCATTCTCTTGCTTGTAGTATTGAGCCTATTGTCGGTTCTTGCTTTCACATTATAAGCCTAGCACCTCAGCAGTTTGCATCATCATCCAAGCAGAGCCTTTTTTATATCCTTTGCAGCTTGACACCCCATACCCCAAGATGCAACATTCTCCCGAGTGTCCATATCCTGCATGCACCTCCTTGCATTGAGCATAGGTATGTTCCACTGCTGGAACTAGTTGCTTACTCGCGACACTTGTTTCCTCCTTTGTATCATAGCATTCATTTGACTATGAAAAAAAAATAAAAAACGGGCGAGAAAAGAATATTATCTCACGTTGGCAGCAGTCGTGTTGCCTTTGAATAGAGAACAAACTTTTGAGTCCACTTATCATCAAAATTTTGGGTTTAGCATGACCTTAGGAAGTTGAGCTCGTTACTTATAGTTTACTCCCTGGACTGGTTACTCTTCCAGTCCCTATGGATATTTTGATTGGTGCCTCCTGCATCACAAAGTTTCATCATTAATTCTATGTTTTTAGAGTCATCCATATGTCTCGTGATCTTGTTCAAAGGATGTCTATCAACCTGTGTCGACCATTTCTCATAACTCTTGACTTTTCATGTCGGATATACCCTCAGTGTGTCTCAGAATTACATGAATTTGTAGTCCTACCGTGCACCCTAGTCCTAGTTTTCTTATGGGTAGGTAACCTTGAACTCAACAGTCAAAATCTCCTCATTGGTCATTGACTGGGGGGTTTCCCTTGTGTTTGATGGCAAGAAATATATTCACACATTAGGATTCATGCAGTTTATTGGATTCCATTAGCCTTATTGGTGGTTTCCTCACCTTTGTCAGTTGTTTTCCTTATTGACTGCTATTCAGAGGGTCTTTTTCGTGCACTACTTGCATCTTGTGCCTGTGAAAGATGCACAGGGTCATTAGTTCGTGAACATGTTCTTCGTATGAGTTCCTCCAAATCATCAATCTATTGCTTTGTACCTCATGTTGACTGATGAGAGATGTCTTAATGCACTCCTTTTAGTGAGTCTCCTTCCATCAACTTCAACCCATCTATTTTGGAACCGAGACCTAGAGTCCTATGAGTACCTAGAGGCTTACAGTCATCAGTGGTAGGTTCTCTCGCCATCGACAGTTGGGAATATATCAATTTTTCTTGATCAATGGATTCTTGAAGTGTTCAACCTCAACACCTTTATTCACACTTGTAAGAATGTACTCGGTGCCTTGATACCTACTTTAATTATCGGTAGGTTGTCTCGCGTTTGTTAACAGTATACCTTAATGACTGGTAACCAAACAAAGTCTCATTGTGTTCGACCTAAAATCATTTATTCACATGATGTAGACTTGCACCCTTGGCGGATTGTGTAGAAGACTTGAATACATCAGTTCATAGTCACAACTTTCTCGAGTTGTTGTTATCATTCATTGGATCGGTACCTATATGACTTCAATGATCATGGGAGATCAGATTATGCTCCATTGTATACAAATATCTTTAGATTGATTTGAGACTGGTTTTCACTAGGCCTTGCTCGTGACTATGACAACCTATGGCATGTATCTATTTTTGTATTGCCTATTCATGGCCATGAATAGTTGTTTGGTATATCTCCACATGGATCTACATTGTAATTCAAATTGGCAGCCATGTGTACAAAGTCATTTTGAAATGTAATATTCTTATGAGCAACTAGCTTGTCTAGTTGGGTCTCCATTACTCCACTTCTGGGAATTATAATGTATTTCGGCCATTGCATATACTCCTCTGACCTCACACATTAGGGGGCATCTGTTATAGCAAGATTTTCCTCACCCCATGCAACTTGCTCAAAAGGCCATTTCCATTTCCCTATGCAGACTTGAAGTCCCTTTTTCCAGTTCCCAGAGCTAAAATTTGTATTTTTCCACATATAGGTGCCCTAATAGCTATACAACATGCGTATACGCAGGTTGCACCATTACATCCTACGTACATCGAGTTTTGTGCCCAAAATTAAAAAATGGTGTTGGGCTTCCATGTCACGTCACGAGATCCATGATCCTTGACCTTCAATATACTAGAAACATCCTGACTCATCCCTTCAGGTCCATTTGAAGGCTATAAATGGGCCATATCCAAGTTGTGGAGAAGAGGAGAAGAATTCAACTTTGAGAGCAAAGTTACTCTGGAGAAATTATTCACTTCATACTGAGTATGCATCCCTTTGTCCTTTTAAGTCTGAACACATTGTTCAGCCCCCAAGCTCTTCCCTATTTGATAGAGAACCTCATTGTCTCTCTTATATGAGCTTTCCTTTGGTGAAGGATTGAAGTGGTGGAGGCCCAACTGGAAGGGACTCAGTTTCTCAGTTCAGAACGTGCCAACATGGAAGTTTCTCATTCATACACTTATGTTGATTACTTTTAATAGAAATACTATTTTGTTGTCAAATTAATGTCTTGAAAATATATGAATTGTTATTCCATGGGAACATTTGTTATGAATATTAATGGATTATTCTATTATATGTGCTAACTTTATATAAATAAGTAGCTAAGTGATGTAAGAAGTAGTTACTAGTCATTGATCAGCTTAGTGCATGGCTAGTTGGCTTTGTGCACGAATGTGTTAAGGCTTGCAGAGGTAAGTGAAAGTGCTTTGTAAGTGCTTTGTGCAAAAAAACTATGTAGGCCTTTGTGCCTTGACCTAATTTGGGGAAGGAGGATCTGGCGAGGTGTGCGTAGATATCATGTCCTTTGTGAAGTCGTATTTTTGGATTTGTGCACAGGAGCATAGGAATGTAAGAATATTCAAGAGTAATAAAGAAGAAGAAGAAGAAGAAGAGTTAGTGGACGTAGCCCCACACTAGGTTGAACCACATATATCCTATGTCGATGTGCTTTGTGCAATGTTGTTCATGTTATTTATGTATCTATTATCTTAGTGCATTGTTCTTGATATATAGATCTATGAATTCTTAGTGATTTATGATGAGAATGAATGTTAGATCTGGGCCTATGCTATGTGCTAAGAGGTTTTAATGGCTAGATGTTGTGCTAATCTATAATAAGGGTTTAACATGTGCTGTGAATAAGGCTCAAGAACTAATGCATGTTGTTGGCTAAGTGATCTGTTAAGTGTTGTGATCACATATCTATGTCCCAGCTAGGTTGTAGAAACCTGAGTCCTGCAACTCCCCTGCCTCTACCTCGGGTCTTCGTAGATGTTTCCAAAAGGGTCGGTAGTGAGGGTTTTGTTGGTGCATTGTTAAAGTGTTGAACCCTGGGTCTTCCCCTATGAAAACATACACCCATATTGTCTATCTTGATTCCCACCTTTGGATCTTCTTCTAGTTGGGGGGCGAGCCTTGGTTTCAGCATGGGGGGTAGAATTACTTCCACCTCCACAATTCCTATAAGAAGCCCAGTATCGTCAGGTGGTTTTTAACCTTTCAAATGGAACATTCCTAGTGGTTTTGGGGCTATCCCTAGTCATACTAGGGGAAGTAGTACATCAAGAGGTTTTAACTTTCCTTGGGTAAGCACACCTTT
Source organism: Picea abies (assembly GCA_900067695.1). Taxonomy (NCBI): domain Eukaryota; kingdom Viridiplantae; phylum Streptophyta; class Pinopsida; order Pinales; family Pinaceae; genus Picea; species Picea abies. The sequence goes on along the minus strand of CBVK0100033226.1, from coordinate 9,555 downwards.
CCCCGGGGGAACATTTTCACCCCAGGGATATTTTCCCTTTGTTAACACATCCAGTCCTCGAGGTTTCTTCCTTGTGACTATCTTTGGGAATGTTTTTTCTAGAGGGTCCACATTTATCCCTGGAGTCATGTTTGGTTATGGTGTTATAGCAAGATTTTCCTCACCCCATGCAACTTGCTCAGAAGGCCTTTTCCATTTCCCTATGCAGACTTGAAATCCCTTTTTGCAATTCCCAGAGCTAAAAATCATATTTTTCCACATATATGTTCCATAACAACTATACAACATGTATATATACAGGTTTCACTGTTACAACCTGTGTACATCGGTTTTTGTGCCCAATATTAAAAAATGGTGTCGGATTTCCATGTCACGTCACAAGATCCATGATCCTTGACCTTTCATATACTGGAAACGTTCTGAATCATCCCTTCAGTTCCATTTGAAGGCTATAAATGGGCCATATCCAAGCTATGGAAAGGAGAAGAATTCAAATTTTGAGAGAAAAGTTAATCTGGAGAAATTATTCACTTCATACTGAGTTGGCATACCTTTGTCATTTTAAGTCTGAACACATTATTCAGCCCCCAAGATCTTCCCTCTTTGATGGAGAACCTCACTGTCTCTCTTATATGAGCTTTCCTTTGGTGGAGGATTGAAGTGGTGGAGGCCCAACTGGAAGGGACTCAGTTTCTCAGTTCAGAACGTGCCAACATGGAAGTTTCTCATTCATACACTTATGTTGATTACTTTTAATAGAAATACTATTTTGTTGTCAAATTAATGTCTTGAAAATATATGAATTGTTATTCCATGGGAACATTTGTTATGAATATTAATGGATTATTCTATTATATGTGCTAACTTTATATATTATCACCATATGCTTGTGTATCTTGATTGTTGAGGACAAGTTGTAGGTGTATTGCTTTGAGTTAAGTGCTCAACGGTGGACTTCTTCGAATGTCTGGACGAGGTAGGCTCTTTATCTTGTCTTGTTAGCATATTTTTTTATATAGCATACTTGAGAGTAGAGTTGATTTCTGCATTCATTTACGTCTATTGTGGTTTACCCCATGCCATAGAGTGATTTTCCTCGTAACAATGATGAGTACCATGGATTGAAGTTTGAGCCCACCAAAAAGGTTTTGAAGACAAGGGAAACCATTCTCCAATAGTGGCAATTTCTATACTAGGAATTCAAAGGGACACTATAGGCTTCCTTCAAATCAAGGGTGGATACAAATACCACATAGAGGTACTAGGTGGGTTAGATAAAAAAGAGGTATATTGAGGATTCTTCATTGGCTTTGCCTCACACATACTAAGAGATTCCTATAAACCTTTTTTAAGGAGGTTTTCTACAGTCATAAGTTTCTAATGTGCCAAAGTCCAAGAAAAATAAAATTATCTTTTGAAAGAGCACATTTAACAAGATTTTGCTCCATTTGAATTTTGGGAGGCTTTTAGGAATTACTTAATTCTAAAGGAGAGAATATTCTTTCACTATGTAATGGCCTAGTGTGTTTCTCGAGCATAGAGAATCCTCTGTCTCCAAATTTACTATGGAAAATGTTTTTAAGGGTTTCAATAGTGAGTTCTGAAGTGATATTAAATCGTGAGGGATGTCTAGATTTCCCAGTGCAAGGTTCTCCATCCTCTAACATGAGATTTCTTCTAAATATTTCCCCTTTACTATACCTATAAGTCAAATCATGAGAGGAGCAAGATCTCCCTCCTTCTGCAAGATTAACTCCACATTATACTGCTGGACAAATATTGATAGATATCCTATTCACTAGAATCCAATAGGCATGGTTCTTAATAAGAGAAAAGGCCCTAGCAATAGATTTTCATATTTGAGAACCTTAAGGAAGCAATTTCTTGAAGAAATCTTTTTATGCTTCATAGGTGTTAAAGTATTTTATTCCAATGATATCCTTCAACCAAGAAGGTTTCCCACTAATGAGAGACCACAAAAAAATCCCCCCTTGGCGGTGCTCATTTGCAAAGGTTACTTAATACCTAGACCGCCCATTAAAGGAAGAAACTTTTTTTTTCATACAATTGGCGAGAATTTTTTTTATTTAATTGTTTCCTCCTTTTCCACAAAAAGTTCTAGATTAATTTTCCCATCTCATTAATGATCTCCATTGGAGCTGATAGGTGGGGAAAAGGATAAAGGGAAAGAGAAGAGAGAAGCAACTTTATCAAAACTTTTCATTGCATGTGGATTTACAATTGGTTCCCTACACCATAATTTTCTTCTTGAAATTTTAGGTCTGGGAACCATTTTTTGGATCCAAGGCTACTTGTAGCAATTGAAATCCCCATATATGCAATGGACCTGAATTTGTCTTCAAATGTAAAGTCAAGAACAACAAATATACTTTGAGAACTTTGAAGAGGCGGCAATGATTCCAAATATCTTGCATTTCTGATTATTCATCTTCCTCCCCAAGGCTAGAAGATATCCGTTCATAATTATTTTGAATCTACTTGCGAACTATGGTTCAATCTCTACCTAAAAGAATGGTATTATCTACAAACTAGGAATGAGAGATGGGATTCTACCCTAAAACTATTTGTATGCCTAGAATGGATCATTTTCTCCTCTCTAAGTTTGATGCCTTCTGTAATGATACATACATAATGGTGTAGATAAAGGAAGAGAAGGATCAACCCTACCTTATTCCTTTGGGGCTTTAAATAAGATTGATGGTCTTCCATTGGCCAACATAGCTATCCAAGGAAATTTGATACAATATTTGATCCATTTGATAATATTCTTTGCAATTTTGAATCTAAACATTACTTTAAAGAGAAGAGAACAATTGATTGTACCAAAAGCATTCACAATATCCCATTTGATGACCATATCTTGCCTTTGAATTTTTTTTCTTTAGTGAATTGCTTCTTGAACCATTACGATGATTTCATAAAAAGGCTTATTAGAGGTGAAGCCTCCTATTCCTCTAGGAATATTTTGCTCAAATGATCCAATAATCTTGCTACAATGATCTTTGAGAATATTTTGCTCAAATGATCCAACAATCTTGCTTCAATGATCTTTGAGCATATTTTGCATGAGAAATTAAAAAGAGAGATTGTTGTATACCTAGGAAGATTCCACAAATTTCACTCTTTTGGGATGAGTATGAGAATGATCCAAATTGGATCCTTGCCTAAATTCTTTTGTAAAATTGTAATAAACTTGCAATTATTAATTTTCATTTCATTTTGTCTTTTTTGTTAAATGGGAAGTGGAAACGAACCATGTGACAATTGGCCTTCCAAAGGCAGCGCATTAAAATAACGAAGGTTGTAGTGAAGAGGGAAATTGGGGGAGATGCAAGGAGAAAGAGGGAAGGACAATAGAAGAAGTTAGAGCTCAATGAAGGTAGCATGCTTGAGGTTGAGTGGACAAAGGAGTTAATTTTCTTGTTCACTCTAAGTGAAGGCATCTCTGAGCCATGGCTTGTTGTATTGTTGGTTTTCACAATGAGTAAAAATACACAAAGATTGTGTATAGCTAACCCATTTGTAATTTCTCCTAAGCATAATAAAAAATTTGCACTTAAATGTTGATATATGTGAGTTAATGCATTATGTTCTTTGTGTATTTTGCTATGAGTTACGATGATCTATGCATTCTCAATTGAAGTATAATTTTCATCTTGTCGCACCCATTCACACAATTTATTGTTGGTTGGGTGTTTTTCTTTTTCCCACAAGTTGTACACATCATTTTTTCCCACTAGATATTTTATCCTTTTTCTGGGCATATTATTTGCTACCTAGGTGAATTCAGAGATCCTTGGGTGAATTCAGAGACCCCTAGGCCTATTGTTTACTACATCGGTGAATTCAGAGACCCTAGGGTGTTTTGTTTACTACTTGGGCGTGTTATCTCCATTTTGTGTGATAACTAAGGAGATCATGTCTCAAGGCCCTCAGGTTGTAGATATGGAGTGCCTAGAGACCACATGACTAGCAATGTCCACTTACACAAATGGAGACCCTTCTCACCACAACACAGGTCACAATTTTCAGGATGGCATACACCACACCCGTTGGCTTCTAGAAGGCAATGGGCCTTGCTCCATGAAGTACAAGTCAGGTATTATGGTAAGTGTCATTTCAATATTTTAGGCATTTGAGTATGTTGCATCTTAGACTGCTTTAGATTTCATGATATATGCTTGGACATTATGCCTTCTGCCTTGTTTCACCTTGGTGGTTGACATTGTGCCCTAGAAAGTGGTCTTCCCTTGGGATTGGTTTGCTACTAGGAAACTCCCTTGAAGAGCCATTGTACCATTCATCATCATACTTACCACTTTTCATCACTTAAAACCCCCCATTTCCTTATCTCTTGGTATTTTAGGGTGTATTGACCAGAGAAGGGGTTTTCCCTCATTCTATGGGAAGAAGGGGTTGAAGGCCCAGAGGGATTATTGTTGGGTAAAACATAAAATCCTACTTATAAACCTTCCAGATGCTTCGCCCAGGAATCACCCAAGAAAGAAATGAAATGCTTATCAGTGAGAAAAAGGGGATCCACAAGAAGAATGATTATGAATGCTTAAAGGGTTAGTTGGAGGATAGGAGATCTCTTCACGAGCCGACCTATCATGATTATGGATATCTAGTGGTATGACATTACCATCATCTGGTCACCAAGCCAGGGTA
>CBVK0100033207.1:0-21607 GCA_900067695.1 Picea abies | reverse complement strand
TCTTCTTACGAATGTGAGTAGCCGTCACATCTCTTCTCAGAGATAAGCTGCCACCATTCTAGCGAGTCTTTCATTCTATATTTTTACAGTCTCTGTACATTTATTTCAGTAATAGAAATCATGTATTACTATATATATGTTTATGGTTGCATATCTGATACATTTATGTTATATTATTGGATATCGGTGATATCTCTGTGCATTTCTTTATTATATCTTTTCTCTCGTTTCATGCCAAAAATAAATCTGGATCAGAACCACCATACCTTACACCAAGAACCTATTGCCCACAATTATCCTCACAGGGCTCCAACCTTTCCCAAGGTAATCCAAGGATAATTGTACAAGAAATTCCACAAGATTCACCTAGAATTACAAGAAAATAACTAGTCAAAGGGTCACTCTCGTACATTCCCATGATCTAGTAGCAATCTTGAAATGGTAGTCGTTGAAATCAAATCATGGAAGGGATGAATGAATGGGTAGCATGGTAGAATGGTTGGAATCCCCTTATTTTTCCACAAAGAAAAAACGTTCTATGTTCGTGTCCCTTTATGAAACATGTCACAAAAGGAAATACCCTTTCCCCCCACTTTGGAAATCCATTCCCACCATTTTCGGAACTTTGAATAATTCATGACAATGAATTTGGAATAGGAATTAATATCATTTTAACATGTTTTTCCCCTTTTTCCTTAAATCCTAGCCTCATTTTCCCTCTCATGGATTTCTATCCCCCAATACACTTTTGTTTGAATGGACTACAATAGTGATGTATTTTGTTAATTAGTGTGATTACATTTTACGTACCTAGGCTCACCATCCTTCTCATCTTGTAGGCACACCATCCTACTATCACATAAGCAATCTGGACAAAACATAAATACATACATAGGCACTCTAAACAAAATCATGTTGCCTCACTATCTTATAAATAATATCTACATATACAGCTGGGTTCAACCGAAGGTGTTACATTCCCCTCCCCCTTATTTTATGCATTATTATGACTGCATTATATGTAAATTTGCATGGAAAGATTATTCAAATAGCTTAAAGAAGATGTGGGTACTCTTCCTGCATGGCATCCTCATGCTCCCAAGTATCCTCTTGAGGACTATAACAGGTCCACTTTACCTTTACCATTTATATTTCTCAATTTTGGAACACCTTGACTTTCCTATCCAATATGCACACTAGATGGACCCAAACTTCGCCCTTGTTCTCCACCTAAATCAAATTCCAATTACTTACATGATTAGCATCAAGTACATACTTTTTAATAAAGGACAGATGAGATACATTATGTATGGACATGAATATAGGTAGTGCAAGAAAGTATGCAATGGGACCAATCCTCTCTAGGATCTCAAATGACCCACAACATCGTGCTACCAATTTCGAGAAGCTCCCTAGTTTCAATGAATGTTTCCTTACCTTGACTTTTGAAAATACATGGTCACCCACTTGAAATTATCTATGCAATCTTCCTTTTTCTACATAACATTTTTTCCCATCCCATGCAATCTTCAATTTTTTCTTTATTTTTACTATCTAATCTTCCATTTCCTTGAGCAAGTCAAGCCTAATAACTGTTATTTTTGTTAGATTGTCCCATCTCACTAGCATGTTGCACTTTCTCCAGTAAAGTGCTTCAAATGGGCTCATGTTCACATATGATTGATCCCCATTATTATATGTAAACTCCACCAAATGGAGGTAGTCTTCTCATTTTCAAGGTTTGTCCATTACATACATCCTCAACATCTATTTAATCGCTTGATTGATCCTTTTTGTCTACCCATCTGACTCTAGGTGATATGATATACTAAATTTTAGGTTTGTCCCAAATCCTTTAAATAACCCTTTTCAAAATTTTGATGTGAACTTGGGATATCTATCAAACACAATTTCCTTAGGCACACCATGTAGCCTAGAAATATATTTCATATAAATCTCTACAATATTGGCTACGTTATGTGTTAACTTCATTGGAATAAAATGAGTATCCTTTTTCAATTTGTCCATGACTACCATGATGGAATCATGTTGCTATTCTATCATGGGAAACTTGGTAATGAAATCAGTTGTAAGCAGTTCCCATTTCCACTCAAGAATGGGAAATAGATATAGCAAATGAGTTGGATGTCTATTCTCATCCTTTACCTTCTATAACTCCATGCACCTAGCTATATAATTAGCCACATATTTATTCATATGTGGCCAAAAATATTGGCCTCTTACAACTGCAATCGTTTTTTGGTCACCTAGGTTCCCAACATAAGGAACATTTTTCATTTCTTTGAGAACCATATTTTTTTATCTTTTGGGATTTAGGAATATATATTCTCCTCCTTTACATGAGGACTCCATATTTTTCAGCTCATAATCTTTAAATTTTTATTGATAATTTCTTTGTTGTAGTGATTATTTTACCAACAAATAACGTTGATCTGAAATTGTAGCTTCCTAAATTTTGTGTTTTAAATCTAAAATGAATATGCTTATAGTTGTATCATGCATATCATATACCCTCATGTTGAGTGCATCAACCAATTTTTCCCGTTTTCCTTTGATATGATTTACATCAAATCCATACTTGTCAAGGAATTCCAACCATCTATTTTTTCTTGCATTTAAAGTTGGTTTTCCAAATAAATATTTCAGACCACTATGGCTTGTCCTTAGTTAGAATTTTCTGCCCATGAGGTAATTTCTTTACATTTTCAAGGCGTGAATAATCAATTCCATCTCTAAGTCATGCATGGTGTAGTTTATTTCATGATCCTTGATATTTTTGGACTCATAAAAAACAACATGTCCAATTTTCACAAGGACTCCACCAAGTCCTTCTTTGCATGCATCCATGCACACAAAAAAATATTCACTTGGATCAACAATTTTCAGTATCGGAGCACTTGTTAGCAAATCCATTAATTTTTGAAAGATTTTTTCACATTCAAAGATCCATTCAAACTTTATACCCTTATTTTTCAAATAAATGAGTGGATGTGCAATATTTAAAAAGACTTTAATAAATGTCCTGTAATAACTTGCAAGGCCCATAAATGACTTGACTTCTCTCACATTCCTTAGTGTTGGGAATTCTCTAATTTCCTTAATCTTTTCTGGGTCCACTACTATACCCTCCTATGATATAATATGGCCCAAATAGTGGATCTCATGTTGATAAAATGAGCACTTGCTCAACTTTTCATAAATTTGAATCTCCCTTAACACTTGTAGCACCATCCTCATGCATTGCTCATGCTCTTATTCAAGATTAGAATAGATAAGTATAACATCCAAGAAAACAATGACAAATTATCCAAGTAATTTATGAAAATACCATTCATCAAACACAGAGAAAAATGGTGCATTTGACAAATCAAATGGAACCACTACAAACTTGTAATGGTCATACCTTCTTCTAAATGTTGTCTTGCTGAGATATTCATCTTTGATTCTCACTTGATGGTAACATGCCTTGAGGTCAAGCTTGGAAAATATCTTTTAATCTTTTAGCTAATAAAAAATATCATCTATCATGAGCAAATGATACTTTTTGTTTATGTTCACCTTATTTAGCTACATGAAATCAATGCACAGCCTTCAGGTACCATGTTTCTTCTTCACAAAAAATATTGGGGCACCCCAAGGTGAGACACTCAGGTGTATATACCCCTTTTCAAAATATCCTCAAGATGCATTTGTAATTCATTTAACTCTAGTGTTCTCATCTTGTAGGGATTCTTGGACACCAGGGAAACTATAGGCACCAATTCAATAGAGAAATCAATATCTCTCTTTGGTGGAAAACCTGGTATTTCACCGAAAACATATTCAAATTATCCTTGGTTAAGGATTAGCACCTTGTCTTTGGTTTCCTTCTCCATATTAGTTTCATATATTTGAATTAATTTCATAAATCTTCTTTTCATTTGTGAAGATGGAATTTCTCTAATTTTTATTTCCCTTGTAATACCCCGAACAAGTCTTAAGTTCCCTTCCTCATCAAGAAAAGTGAATTACTTGCTGTAGCAATCTAGGATAGCATGATGTTTTTACAACAAATACATACCAATTAGACATTCATATGAAACCAAAGGTACCATATTCAAATTTCCATTTGTTTTGAGTCCATTCATGTCCATTTAACATCTGTTAACCAACTCATTGATTCTTATTTTATCTTCTGTGGCTAGCTAAACGAACTAAGATTTCCCATGTTTTCTTCTTTGAAAATGAAATATTTCAACAATATTGGTATCTTTGTAGCTATGGATAGCTCCGTAATCAATTAAAATGGATATCGGTTTATTATCAATCTTACCTTCTACTTCAATAATATGAGATCGGTATTCTACTTGCTAGTTGTACAAGGCTACATAAATCCTTGGCACAATTCTTCTCATGTCCTCCACTATATGATCCTACTAGATATTGTGAATAGTACGCATTAAAAAAATGTCTTCCCATACTCATCCATTTTCATTCTTCCATGCTTGAGTTCAAAGAACTTTCTCATATTCTTATCATAATAACTCTTTGACAAGTATTTATTATGAAATTACTTTTTGAACTACCTCAATGAAATCATCTTATCATCAATGCGTTTTATTTGAGATGGTCCCACCACATTGATGCTTGATATGTATTTATGAGTGGAACAAAATGAAACACAGATATACAGTGAAACTTAAATTCTATTCAATAAAGAAATATTATGAAACTATAAAATGTAGAATAAACAATTTTGCTCAAATGGTGGTAGCTAATCTTTGAGAAAAGATGAGGTGGCTATGCGAATTTTCCTGAGAACATTACAATGAGGCCTCCATTCCTTTCTAGCATCAATAAGTAATCATAAATCCCTAGACATCCAAAAACCTAACCATAGGAGATGAAGCGCCAAAAGTCATGTGGGCCCTGATGGGGTAAATCCAAAAACATAACCCTAGGAGATGAAGCGCCAAAAGTCATGTGGGCCCTGATGGGGTAAGTTGGTACATCAACTTCCTGGGGCTGTAATGTTTTCATATGATATCTATTTTAGGTGCACAATAGACCATTGGAAAGATATATTTCAGGACTAAACATTTTTCCATCACGCTCTAACTTTAGTTACAATGTGACGGTGGCAAGCCCAAAAAATGTTTTTTAGGGCATCTAAACAACCCCATATGTTTAGGACCTGAAAAGATAGAAATAAACTGCTAAGATGAAAAAACTATGTGAGCCAGTTGGAAGAGGTGGGTGGCCACCGATATCAAATTGGATCAATCCTCCCCACTTAGGAATCAATTTTTTCCATTGCGTTGAGTTCCCCCATCATATGAAAAAATTCTGTGGAATTTGGCCCTAGGTGAGCCACTTGCCTTGGTGCAGGAGTTGCCCTTCTTGGATAACACGATAAAGTTGAATATTATGTTGGTGAGTACCCTTGACCTATCAATCAAAAGCCACATAACTCAGGGTTGATCTCTATCTGTTTCAATTTTTTTTCTATCTATGAGGTGTCCAATAATGGTGGAAAGTATGGACGAAAGAGGTCCACATTAAACACTTAGTACGGGCCAAAGAAGGGGGGAATGTCGAGATTAAAATAATTGTCACCCATATCCTTGGTAATGATGCAAGGTTCATAATGGATTGGAAAAATCTTCCTATGGGGTCCTATAAGGCGTTGTTTATGCAAATTCAACCAAACTTTATCGCCCACCTAAAACTTGTGTGGCACCCGGTGTTGATCATGGTGTTGTTTTTACTTGGAATTGTACTTCTGCAAAATATCTCTAAGATGTTGGCGGATGTGCTTGATTTTTTCAATGAACTGTTTGGCTTTTTTAGCTTCAGTTTAAGCATGGGAAAATTCTTCCTATGTGGAAACAAAACGTAGTGAAACATCCATGGGACGCAATGGTTGAAATACCAACTGCACCTGAAAGGGGTTGTGGCTAGTTGAGCTATGTATAGCTCTATTGTAACTTTTTTGAACATAGGGAAGAATCTCGTCCCATGTGTGTGGATGATTGGAATTTTACATGTGCAAGATATGCACGAACCTCGGTTTGGCCATCCCTTTGAGGGGGGAAGGTCATGGATTTGGTGAGCTTGGTGTCCAATCATGACCATAGGATTGACCAGAATGTGTTAAGGAACCAACTATCTACATCATAGAGGATGGTTTTTGGTATCCCAAAATGTACCCACACTCATTTGAAGAAGAGGTGCTTGGAATTAGCCTCTGCTATGATGCTCTTCTTGCAGGAGGCCATAATGGCCACCTTGGAAAATCAATCAAAAACCACATAACACAATCATTTCTATACTTGGTGGAAGGAAGGACCGACATGTATTCCATCGAGATGGATTCCTAACTATTTTCAAGAGTAGGAAGATGGGTGTACATGCCTTGTTTGTTAATGGTTGGTTTGGCAATGGCACGGGCCGTGTAGGATCTGATATACTTGCTGACATTTTGTTGATTTTTTTTCAAATAGAAATGTTGTTGTAGCACTACCACTATATTTAATGTGACGAAGTGTCCTACCACCTGACTGTAGTGAGATTCCCAAATCATATTTTATCGCTCATTTGATGGAACAAAGATATTTCCTAGATGGCACAAAAACCAGTCCTGAAGATGGAAATCAATGACAATTGTATTTGTGCCCAACATATGGTAGGTAGTGGTGGAGTCAAGATCTCTCTCATAGATTTTTGGCCATTTAGAGGTCTCATGTCTGCAGGAGTGTAGCACCATGGTTATTTCTACAACTGGAGGTCGACTGAGGAAGTCAACAATGAAGTTGGTGCTTCCTGTCTTATACTTAATGTTGATATGGAACTGCTACAAGTATGTGGACCACTTCTGTTGGTGGTCATTTTTCACTTTTCCTTGTGACTACATGAACTATAGAGGCTTATGATCAATGTGGACGTATGCATGCTTTCAGACAATGTAATTCCTCCATTGGTGGTCGAATTGTACGATGGAGTACATTTCTTTGTTGTAAGTGGGGTACTTATGGATTGTATATGAAAATGTCTCACTATGATAGGCCGTGGGATGTCCATGTTGAGTGAGAACTGTGTCCACAACATATTCTAAAGCATATGTCTTAATATAAAAAGGTTTATACAGTTCGATTAATGAGAACACTAGGGTTGAGCATAAGAGCTACTTCAAATCATCGAACACTTTATGTTGCAACTATCCCCACATAAACATTTCCTTACCACCACCTCTGGTCACATGGCTAAGGGCCCATGCAATGTGGGAGAATCAACACAAACTCGTAATAGAAATTGGCAAGGCCTAAGAAGCTCTGAAGCTCAGTGAGTGTGGTCCTATCTGGCCAGTAACAAATTCCCTAGATCTTTGTTGGATCAACATGCACCCCATGCTCATCAACAATGTATCCTAGGTACAAGACCCAATTCATGCCTAAGGAGCATTTTTCCAAATTTTCATATAGCTTGTGTTGTTGTAGGGTGTGTAGAACCTATTGAATATGCTACAAGTGTTCCACCCAAATCTTGTTGAAGATGAGGATGTCATCCAAATACACCACCATAAAATAATTGGTGAATGGACACAAGATATCATCTATCATCCTCATGAAAGTTGTTGGGGAATTTTTCAAGCCTAAGGGCATGACAAACCATTCAAAAATACCTTCTTTGGACTTGAAGGAAATATTCCATACATCAGTCTTCTATATTGGGACTTGGTGGTAGCTGGACTTCAGATAAATGTTACTAAAGTTTTTGTCCCCTTTGAGATGGTCAAGGGGATCGTCAATTTGGGGAATTGGGTATTGGTTCCTAACTGTGATTTTATTTAGAGCTCGATAATCAATGCAAAGTCGCCAGGTCCCTTCTTTCTTTTGCACAAGCATGATAGGGCTTCCACAAGGTGATAAGCTCAGTTAGATGTGCCACTTTTTTAGAAACTATTGGATCTTTCACTTTATTTCCTCATTTTCACAGAGACAATGATGATAGACTAACCCATTGGGTAGCGGTGCCCCGAGGGTCATATCAATTGAGTTCTTGAATGAATAGTATAGAGGTGTTATATTTATGGGATGAACTAGATTCTACCTTAGTTTTCCACCAATAACCTTTTCACCATCGTCCCTTCTATTAAACCAAAAGGCTACATCACGCACAAAGTGAAAAAAAAAATCTCACTCGAGATGGCTTATGGGTGACTGAAGGATGCAAATGTCTGTAGACATGGAAGGGACTAGGGATGTTCCTTTTTCTTCTACTTCTATTTTAACATGCATCATATCATATACTTCATTATACCATTCATATATGTCTATTTATTTAGTTCATTTTGCATTATTAGTACTACGCGCTACAAGATACTATTCTAAGAATTCATCATCCATTCATAATTTTAGAAACAACAAAAAACCATTGAAACACATTGTAACACAAGATTTTACCATGGTTCAACCCCCCTGGGCTATGTCCACAAAGATATCATGCTTTATTCATTATTCATCAAAATAATGTTGCGTGCATTACATCAAGGGTTTATGAATGGTGAGGCTAACCAATGTCACACCAAGATCCACAACTTGCGACCTGACCCTAAGTTATACTCTATAAGTCTCCATTAAATCCTTAGCTATACAACCAAAACTGAACATATCAAAGAATCAAGACTCAAAAGGGTTCTCCAAAATAGGCTCTTCCATAGGTGTTCTAAGATACCTCCTATCTACCTCATACATAATATTTTATATTACAAATGGGTAAAGACCCTTAGATTATGACTTGAAAACCCTAATTCTAAGTGGACTCCACTTGCCCACTTTCCAACTATATTTCGTGTGGTTGGACTTCGATCCAACCCTTTATTTCTTGGATTTTGTGTTGGTATTCCTTATTTTACGGTGCACTGCTCCCTTTTCCCTTTTGTCACAATACTTTCCCTTATTTTCTGGTGTGTACTTCTCCCTTGGTCCATTCCTTAGCTCTTATCCTTGTTTTCTATGATTAACCCAAAAATTTCCTACTCCAACAAGCGCCCAACACTAACTTGTGGCTTGTCCCAAGGCACTCAGGTCGTGTGTGCCTCTTGCACTTATTTCTCCAATTCATGGAACATATTTTCTAGTTCATATCCTTTTTTCTTCATCTACGCATTCTTTTATGTGCGGTTCACCATGACCTACGTTGTGACGTTATCCTTAAAGACTTGTATTATTTCTGAGTGGACTTTTTTGATTCTATACTTTTCTATTTCCAAATCTATTATCATGTTTTATGCTTTCTCTTTTAGGGGATCCAACTAAGACTTTCTGGTCTGCCTTTCCTCCTAGATTTTCTTCACTTCTACTTGTAGGTTTTTCATATCCTATGTAGCCCTCAGTCTCATGGGTGTGCAAATTTCCTTCTGTCTTTGATTTAATTCATAAACTACAACATTCAACTTTTCTTCCCTCTAATCCATTTTCTGTATCCTTTCATCTACTTCCAGGCTTGTACATATTTTTGTTGTCCTTTCATAGAGCTTTGTTATTTACTTTACTTCCAGTTCAAGAAACTCTTCTTTTTTTGTTTCCTGTTGTTCTCTTTCTAATCTGAATTATAGAGATGGGGTTGGTGTTAGCTTCCCAACAAAGTCTATTATCTGTTGTTTGTACCCCTCCATCGTCTGCGCTATCCTATTTATCTTTTCTTCTGTGTTGAGTTCTCCTGCTAGTGTGTTGTCTAAAATTGTTTGGAAGAATTTTTCAAGTCTTTTCTCCAATTTTTTGTGTGTAATTTTTCTTCCTCATGTTCTATCCGCACTTCTGTAAGAACTATCTCTACAACCTCCTTGGCTTCCTTGGCTGTCTCTAAGTTTGTTGCATCTTTCCTATATTTGGATTGAACTTCTTGTGCAACATTGACCTGTAACTGATAGAGTGCTTTTGTTGGTATCTTATCGAATACCAATTCCATTCTTTATATGTCCTTGACTTGTTTATTCGCTAACTCCTCTTCTATTTGCAACATGTATTTAGTCAGGCTAAAACTTTCACTTGCCAATGTTGTTACTTGTACTATCTCCTCCTCACTATGTGATGGTAGGTGTTTCTCTTGCATTGTTTTCTATTGTGTTTCCCCTTGGTGTTGTGCCTTAGTAAATCGTATATGCTCTAATACCTTCTTTACCACTATCAGTTATTGCATGATATTTTCTCTTTGTTTTTATGCATCTTCTTGGGATTCCATGGTGTTGTCATGTACATTTTGTGTGATTAGTTCTGCATCATCCTATGTTATTGTATACTATGGGACTTCCTTGTGCACATTCATTTTATTGCACGCTCCACCTGACTATATAATCATTATCTTCACTATCCTTGAATGTGTTGGCTCTGTTGTGACTAGGTTATTTGGTATGTCCTCTCCTTCTTGTCCCTCCTGCGTAGGGATGTTATCCTTCCTCTATGTCATGCCATTAGCAACATCTACGCAGTACTTCTACTGTGTGATAAGCTTGGGAATAGTCTTCTACTTTGTTTTTGTGCTCCCCCCTTTCTGCTTCTTGTTCTGTGTTGCACTTCTTGTATTTCCCGCTTGGGTGCTCTTTGTTTGTGATGAGCTTGCTTTTGATGGTTTCTTGTATTTTGCTGGATTTACCGCAACCTTCCATTCTTCCTTCCAATCATTCATCGCCAATTTCACTTCCTCTACTGTGATTCAATATCTCATCTGCAACCACTCCTTCGTTGGATCCCTTCTTTCCTGGATCTAGATATTGTGTCTTGAGTCTTTGAAGTTAGCTATTGTAATCCTCCACCACTTCTGGTGTTATCCTCCAAGTTTCTTCCATATTTTCCTCTATTTCTTCAAGATATGTCGTGAATATGTTATAATTTGTCTTTATTTCCCTTGCGACAATTGTGTGCCATAGTGATTTGTACTATGATGCATGACACTTTCCAGTTCTCTAACAAAACATATTGCATTTAGGATTTTTACATTCCACTAATGAAATCATTATGTTGATCCATGCGTAATGAAACTCTGTCCCCAAGTCCTGAGCATCCTTTCAATCATCAAAAAATGAGTTTAGCAAGTATGGCTCCAGCTCAATACAATTCCCTTTGCGCAGTGTGAGCCTAGTGCTATTACCCCTGCTGACACTTCTTCTTTGTGACAATTCCTAAGTAATTTATAGGACATAAGTTTGGTTGCTAACCATGTCCTTGGTCTTGTCATCTAGGTACTGTGCATGTTTCTCATTGTTGGTTGGAAGACCTATTATCTTTTATATTAAGTTGACGTCGATTGAAACTTGCATCTCCATCCATAGAATTCCTTCATGTACTACTACCAATAAGTGATTTACACAGTTATTTAAATCCTTCCCTCTTCCAAAATGTAGGATCTCTAACAAGTTCATTATGCCTGTGTTATATAACCCCTGTATCCTATTTGGGTTCCAATATCGATACTCCTATTGCACTGACCCCTTTGATTTCCAAGTATACATGCTGCAAAAAATCAATAAATTTATTTTCATCCTTTACATCATGGTATGAATAGCATAGTTTATCTATGTATCCAAGTAAATTTTCTACAAACTTCACTCCTATTGGTATGCATGGTAACATAAGGGTTTCCATTGGTTTCTTGCGCTATGACCTCTTGACCGATTGTTTTCCTTTCCCCTTTGTTGGATATCTTTAGGGAACTGCCTCTTGGTACATTTTCTCTTCCTATGTCTCTTCTTCACCAAATTCCTGTTGTGTCATGACCTATTCTACTGGCATTTTCTCATGTTGTTCTTGCTTTTCACTGGATTAAACCCTCAACTTGTCATATTCCATTCACTCCTCATATTCTTCTTTTGTGGGTTGCATTGTTTCCTATGTTGGGTTTGTCTCCTCAACCATGTTATGTGGATAAATATGCATCTTTTATATCACAGGGACTGGATCCTTCTCCTCCACTATTGTAGGTCTCACTGGCTTGATGACCGAGGAAGGAATGGCATCCATATCTACCACTCCCTCTGCCTGCATAGGATTTTCTGCTTACATTGCTGGTGCCTGTGATGACCTTTTGGCACTTCATGTCTTCCTTGATATCATGGTAGGAGCTCGGAATTTAGGTGGCACCATATTACTTAAATATGAGTGGGTTTTCTTATGATATCTCACTGTCGGTCTGCTAGATCGCATGTTCATTCTTCATTTCTCGTTGTTTAGATCTATGCTTGATGGAAGTCACAATGTGGTTTTTCGAACCCTATTTTTTCTTCTATAGTGTTGTCATAAATGCTCCAAAGCTTATCAGGCATAGTTCTTCTAGTTTCATAAATGTTTGTTTCACGCCTCCTTTTTCTAATGACTGGTTTTTTTATTTTCCCAACTGTTTCATTTTTCCAGTGCATTGTATTTTTCTACTATCACATTTCTCTGACACACTGAAATTTCCTACTATCCTAGTTGTCCTGTGCGTAGTGTGTTCACTTATTTTCAAAATAGTATGTTGTCTGTTGTGCACTTTCATTCTGAACTATCTATCTACCACTATTCCTCTAACTATTTCTTTTTGGAGTTTTCTTTATTTTTCTAGTTTTGTCTTCCTTTTTCTTATTTTTCTTACTTTTTATTTTCTTTTTATTCTCTTTCTTCCTACTATATAAAATTTGTACAAGTCTAACCTCCATGCTGAAACTATTGAGGGTTATTGGGTCGATTGTCCCTATACATTTTCAGTCGACTTCCATTTAACAGTCCTTGAAATTCCTTGCTTGCTAAGTCTTGCAGTTGTACATCACCTCCATCTGTGACAAACTTTATCTGGTATGGCCCTAGACAATGCATTCTAAGCTTCTGTGGGTGCTACAAATACTTACTTTCATAGACGAGAACTAGATCCCCAACTTTGAATTTCTTCTTCTTAATATTTTTATCATGCCATGCTTTATCCTTTTCTTTCTATACCTTCCGATGGAAACTATCTATGATTATATCTTCTTCCAATTACATAAGTTGAGATAATATTTCCTATGTTGTTCCTCTTTCTGTCATTTCTGTAATTGCTACAATGCACAAACTTGGCATCAAATAATCTAAGGGAACTATTGCTTCCTATCCATACACCAACCTAAAGGGTGTCTTCCCTATTAGCTTCTTGCATGTAGTTCTGTAAGCCCATAGTATTATTGGTACCTTCCAATACTAGTCATCCATTTTCACATTACAAATGTTTTTCATGGAATTATCCAATACTTTTTGAACACTTAAATTGTTCCATTAGCTTGAGCATGAAATGGAGTGCTATTTTGTTGATGTATCTCGAATACTTCCAACATTTCCTCAATTGTGTTGTTGATAAAGTGAGTCCCCTGATCACTCATCAATATTCTTGGAAATGCAAACCTTGTCACTACACATTCAAATAAAAATCACATTGTAGTATATGCACTGCAATTCTTCACTAATGCTTCCTCGTCCCATCTGGTCAAGTATTATGTCACTGTAATAAATCACATTGTAGTATATGCACTGCAATTCTTCACTAATGCTTCCTCGTCCCATCTGGTCAAGTATTATGTCACTGTAATAATATATATGACTCATGATCTTCTTTTTGGTGGATTAATGGGGCCTAAAAAATCTATTTCCCACTTATCAAATACTTGTAAAGTATTCTAAGGTCTCATTGGCATCTTATCCCTCTTGGATGGCTTCCCAAATCTCTTATAAACATCACACTTCTAACAGTATTCCTTTGAATCCTCGTGAACTGTTGGCCACCATAATCCTACACGCAACACCTTCTACACGGTATCTTTCCTTGCGTAATTTCCTCCTACAATTATTTCATGTGCTTCTCCTAAAATGATAGGCCTTTCATGCTCCATAAAACATCCCCTCAAAATGTTATATGATCCAATATTGTATAAATGACCTACAATCAATTGGTAGTCTACAACTCAAACCACCATTTTTTTCTTCTACGTAGTAGTAAATTCTCTTGGTGCAAACCCTGTACTAAAAAATTCAATAATGTTAAAAAAATACTCATCAACTATCTGTACTGAAAACAATTGTGTATATGGAATGTTCTCCTCCAAGTTATTGGGTTCTTCTCCATTAGTTATCCTAGATAAGTGATATGGTCGTGCATTCAATCTTCCCAACTTCACCACAACTTCAAAGTAAAACTCTTGGAACAAAAGTAGCCATCTGCATATCCTTCCCCCCAACACTGGCTTATTGACTAAGCATATGAGAGAAGAATGATCTATAAACATCTTGAAATGTTTCCCTAACAAGTAATGCCTGTATTTATGCAAAGCTTACACCATAGCTAATCCTTCCCTTTCTATATTGTTGTACTTATGTTCTTAATCTGATAACTTCCTTCTTGGAAATGAAATAGGGAAATCTATATCACCTTCTCTTGGTTGTGTCAATATTGCTCCTAATGTTATTGTAGATGCATCCAAATGCACATGAAATTCTTTTTCTTAGTCTGGAAACACCAAAATTGGTGCAGTTACCATTTTCTCCTTCGAAATATCCAATCTCTTCTAGAATTTGTCATTCCAATGATATTTGGTGTCCTTATTCAACAATTTATCCATTGGTGCAGTAATTTGTGCATATAATCTTATGACATTTTGATAATATCCTATATGACCAAGTGTACTGTTTAAATGGTGCACTGATTTCGGTGGTGGTAAGTTAACCATGACAACAATTTTAGTAGGATCAACCAATAGACCCTGTTTACACACCACATGCCCTAACAAAATACCAAAGGGTGCGTTGAAAATACATATCTTAATATTCAATGATATCTAATACTTTCTAAATCTGTCCAACATCAACCTTAATACTTCAACATGATCCTTCAATAAACTAAACACTATCCAATCATCCAAGTATACTTCTAAAAACTTATGAATAATGTCCTTAAAGGTTTCTACTAAAACTCTCGAAAATTTTGAACGTTCATTCTTCAACCCAAATGGCATAACTGTATACTGAAATGATCCCCATTTTATAGAAAATGTGGTCTTATGTATATCTTTTGGTGATATCCTAATCTGATGATATCCTGAAAACCCATCTCTAAGGGAATAAGCCTCTTGACCTCCTAAATTCTCCAAAACTTTGTCTGTAAATGGGGTAGGAAAAGGATCATGTAGGCAAGAATTATTCAATTTTCTCAAATCTACACAAATCTTGATCCCTACTTGATTATTTTCCTACACCACCATAGGAATGGTCCATTCTGATTTTTCCATAGGTTCTATGACACCAACCTATAACATCTTGTCAATTTCTACCTTTACTTTCTCCTTGTATATTGAGTTTAGCCTATAAGGTATTTGTCTTATAGGTATGGCTTCTGGCTTCAAAGGGATATTCATCTCTCCTAGCTCTCTTGATAATCCCTTCATATATGAGAATGTCATTGGGAACAAGTCACTGTACTCACACAATAATTCTATGATTCTTTCTACTATTTGATTATCCCAATAATCTCCAATGCTTGCAATCTTTGGGTTTTATAAAGTTCCAATGTTTACCTTCTTGATATTTAATGGCACAACATAATTTTATGAATCTATCTTTGGACCTTATATTACCCTTTCTCCTTCAAATTATGAAATCTGGATATTGCATGAGTTATCCTCTGCTAGATCTTCTTCTTCTGTGGCGTGATAACAATGTAGAAATTATTTAACTGCCTGTCTAGTCTACTTCTTCTTTGTTGGGATTATTTCAAATTCATGTTATTCAAGTATCTTGTCTCTTACCACTTTCAACATTGTATCTATCTATGGACTTTCATGCTCAAATGAAAATGTAACTAAAAAATTCTGATGCTTCTCTTCCCAGTTTTTAGTTTCTTTGCGTTGTTCCTGTTCTGTGTACCAGTTCTTTGGAATGCCTTCTAATGTGTGAATAAAATGTGTTCTGTGTACCAGTTCTTTGGAATGCCTTCTAATGTGTGAATAAAATGGTGTGTCCATTCTTCTGGTGTTACTAATGTGCATTGATCCATGCACTTATCTATATCTTATTTAGGTTATAAAAATACCTCATATTTCTCCAACACTCTTTTCTCCTACTCTATGTCGAATCAGATGCCTAGTAACCTCTTACATTGAAACCAGTTGTTGATCTTATCCTTATGGGTACCCCTCCAACAAGCAGGTGTAGATTTTAAAGAAATATCTAATAATGGTAATATCTTATTTTCTACTACTTCTAATTCAATCTTCATTAAAAATACTTCTAATTCATTCATACTATATAAAGTAGGAGCCCCTCTTACCTCTGAACCAATCCATCTTATCATGCATGTCATTCTGGCACATCGTTTGTTGGATAAACAATGAGTCACTATTGCCAGTTCTCCGTTCCTGTGTCATAGTCTGGAGAAAAAGAACTAATACTCCTCTAACTAAGCATGCCATCTGCAATTGGGTTGATATAATATTATTCACATGTGGTTGTTTTGTATAATTGATTTATATATTCTATAAGAATATTTTCTATCGCGGGTTGCACATACCTTTCTCCTTATGAGGAATCCAATGGCACAATAAATCTATATTCTATAGATTCAAATATTATCTTCCTTGTCTTCAAATTGATAATATCCTCATTATCAAAAGCCCAATCCATACCCAACAAAGCTGGATATGGTGAAGTGTTATCCACTATGTCAATGATTTCAAAGTCTTCCATGGTACACACACCATCTAGGTCTACTAGTATCCCCTTAAATATTCATATTGGCACCACTCTATGTTGATTTTCTAACTTCAACTGAATTGATGAATACCCCAAATGAGGTTCTCCCATAGCTTCCCAAGTCTTATTTGATATAAAATTGACTTCAGACCCTAAGTCTAGTATGATATCCCCCATATTGAAATATGCTATGTTTGCATTCAACTTGATCTATCTACTTTTTCTTCTCTTCTTCCAGACCTTATTCACTGTCTTTACCCGTTCTTCCCCAGAATGACACTTTTCTAACAAATTTGGCAATATTTGTAAAGAGTTTCTATCATTCAACAACTTTACACAAGATCCCAAAAATTTTCTTAAGTTACTTACTTGCTCTTAAGGATGATCTTTGCTGGTCTGATCAAATAAATGAGGCATTCCCTACACTGGTATCTTATCTACTAGATTTGTTCCCAAAGTCGACGCAATATTTTCTTTCAAAATCTCCTTTCTATCCTCTTTGAATATCTCTTTCTCTTTGCATGTGTCAAAATTATTTTTAGGCATTGTATTCTTCCTAACCCACTGGTACTGATCCTAATATTTCTTTGCTGCATTTTCTCTTGTCTTGGCTCCACCTCTAGTAACTATTTTGATCTTCTTCCCATCCTCTTCTCTCTTTTCCACCGCAATCCATTGCACTTTCTGATTATTTTGGTTTCTCTTGTCTTGTATCTCTGTCAATAGTGCCAGACAATATTTTGTTTCATGGTCTGTTGTGCAACAATACATACATGTCGCAGGTGGTTGTGGATAGTATTTCTCATAGTGCCATGGTTTCTGATAGTTGTGGAAAACCACTGGTCCTCAACCTCCTCCAAATACTCTCCCTCCATGACCTCCTCCTCTGAAGCCTCCTATGTTTCCTTGATTATCTCCACATGATGTATTATTTTGAGGTCACTCATTGTACTGTGGTTTCACATTATTGTACTGAGGTTGTGCATTATTATACTAAGGTGGCGCTATGCATTGTTCTGTGGGATTAAACTATGGTGGTCCTTGAAACTGCTACATGTTATTATAATGTGGTTGTGCTACAAACTATTGTGGTTGTTGTGTAGTTTTTCCTGTCATGTGTTCAGCCTGCACCCTATATCTATATGAAATCCTCTCTTTCATCATCTCCAATTTTCTACAATCATTGTCTTCGTGTCCAACTAATTTACAAAAAATACAAAATGTACTCTTCGGTATTGTCTAATACTTTTTAATGATGGGACAATGATAGGGATCATGCCCATCTATTTTACAAATCTCACACCATGGTCCTCCTAAAGATAAAGTGTTTGGAATACCCACTCATATGTATTGTGCAAACAATGGACACTCATTCTTGTGATGCCCTTCGGTTTTGCATAACGTGCACCAAACATCTTCCCTTTTTTCTTTACCTTTACTCTGATTTAACTAAAATGTTAAATTTTTTAGGTCTTGTCTCCGTTCTTCCAAAGTTGGATCTATTTGCTTATACTAGTTTTCCTCTAACTATAGGGATACTTGTAGAGCCTTATCCTGAATAAAAAATTTATGCTTCCTCAAAGGATACTTCAAGTGTGGAAATAAAGAGTTCACAAAAAAATGTCTATGTTTCATATCAGTAATAGGGTACTTCAAGTTTCCTTTTAGTCTTTTGAAATTCTGATCCACCTGCCATACTGATTCTCCTAGTTTATGATTAATCATTATCATTTCACTCATGAACGGATCCTTTGAACTTCGTTTCTGAAATTCATTTATTAATTGCCTCTTTACTTCTGCTACAATTGTAGGTGCTCCCATTGGATTATTTTCTACGAGACCCATGTACTAGTCTAATGCGCGGTCTCTAAATGTGATTTCCAACTGTGCAACCTAGTATCTTCATTTTTAATCTTCTTAGATTCCCATATATTCTCGTAGATAAACCAAAAATAAAAAGGTCATCTCATCGGTCTCCTTGGAATTATGGCAACCTAATAGTTGGATCTTTTCCTACCATTGTGAAGTTTGTTGTACTACCACCTTCTCACGGTCTAGATACCTAAATACTACTTGTTTAACTTACACTTGTACTTGAGTTTCCACTAGACCCACATCCTATAAAAAATCTTCTACCACTAATCACTTGTTGGTTAACCAATTTTTCTTCTTTAGATGTCTTAGTAGCACATGGGGTTGTGGGTTCCACACTAATTTTGATCTGGATGGAGAGCCTTCATCTATGTTAGACCCATGACCTCTAATTTTCCCCTCATACGTGGCATGTAATATATCCTCAATCTATCCCATGGCATGGATATCCTCTATCTCTTCCTCATCATTTTCCAAGCCCTCTCGCTTAGCTACTGCCATTTTCTTGCTATTCATATTATACTGGTAGGGTTGCTTGTTGCGTGTCACACCTTCTTTCCTTATTATTTCCCTTTTATGTTCCTAATTCATCATTATAGGGTCCATTTCTTCCTTCTTCTGGCCTCCATCCAGAGCCCTCTCTATATATCAAATATTCCTTAGTGCTTCCCCCAGCTCCCCATGTGCGCAAAGTGATTTAGTTGTCTGATTCCATGGTAATCATGCCTTTATCATGCAATAATATCTTGATCGATGTGTAAAAATAATTGAAGTACCTCCCTCTGGGTACTTTCAATAATTCCTACTCTATAATACTATATGACTTCATTGTGTCTACTGAAAATTCAATAATAAACCCTGCAGTAATATTGTCTAACCAAAAATCCACTGCACACGTGAATTTATTATTAACCCTTTACAATCACATATTATTCTCGGTAGTCCACTCTACTAGCCTAATCTGATTAGTCGGATGGGTATCCTTCAACCTCAATAATCACTCCTATAATAAATTTGGAAACTAACAAATGTAGGATTCGTGCAAATCAGTAAACACATACCTTTGAAGGTACAAGTGCAGTGTATATCTAGAAATTTTGTTATCTTTTTGCATGGACTCAAGATGCTTTGTCTCCAACCACCTTCCAATCTCTTACTTCATAGGATTCCATGTCATGAACATCCCTTGTTACAATTCCATTTTATTCATCAAACCACTTCCATGATGTTCTTCTAAGTTCCAGCCAATAATGGAACCATTTTTTCGCTGTATGGGTTAACCTAGGTTCTACCTTAGTTTTCCAACAAAACCCTTTTCACCATCATCCCTTCTGGTAAACCAAAAGGCTACACCACACACAGAGAGCATAGTGTAGTCTCACCTGATATGGCTTATGGGTGATTGTAGGACATATATGTCTGGAGTCATGGAAGGGATTGGGGATGTTCCTTTTACTTCTACTTCTATTTTAACATGAATCATCTAATATAATTCATTATATCATTCATCTATGTCTATCAGTTAGTTCATTTTGCATTATTATTACTGCATGCTACAAGATACTATTCTAACCATTCATAATTCATTCATAATTTCAGAAACAAAAAAAAAACATGCATACACATTGCAACACGAGATTTTACCATGGTTCAACCCCCTGGGCTATGTCTAGAAAGATCTTCTAATTTATTCATTATTCATCAAAATAGTGTTGTGAGAATTACATCAATGGTTTATGAATTGTGAGATTAACCGTACTCTCACCAAGATCCACAACTTGTGATGTGACCCTCATTTATACTCCATAAGTCTTTGTTCACTCCTTAGCTATACAACCAAAACTGAACATATCAAAGACACAAGACTCAAAATGGTTCTCCAAAATAGGCTCTTCCCATAAGTGTTCTAATATATCTCCTATATACCTCATACACCATATTTGTATTACAATTTTTACAAAATAGGTAAAAAACCTGTTGGCATAGGGGCAGACCCGAGGTTCAACACTTCAACAATGCACCAACAAAACCCTAACTACTGACCCTTTTAGAAACACTTGTGAAGCAGGCGAAGTCTCACCTGTGGTAGAAGCAGGGGGGGTTACAGGACTCATGTGTATGTAACCAAGATAGGACACAGATCTGTGATAAGAATACTTTGTAGAGTATTCAAGAAACACTTAGAAGGTGATATGCATTAATTAATTAGCTTATTAACATCGCAAAACAAACCCTAAGATAGATCAACACAGTAACAATAAAGGTACTTCAATCATTTAGCACATAGAACTCAGTTAGATCTAACGTTCATTCATTCTTAACACAACTAAGCACTAAGACTTAACAGATATATCTAACATACATAATAAGAAAAGTACTAAGCATATTCATAACATAACCAACAAAGGAAAAAACAACCCAAAGACATAAGATATACGTGGGTCACCCCAGTGTGGGGCTACGTCCACCAACTGCTTCATCTTCTTTATTATTATTCAATCTCTTACATTCATCTTCTCTTGTGCACTAAGTCACAGAGCCAAGCTTCGCACTGGACAGGAGATTTGGGCACTATGCATCAGATCCTCCTTCCGAAAACTAGGTCAAGGCACGAAGCCAACTCCTCTATTGAGCACAGAGCCTTACATATGTGTTTTGTTGCACAAAGAAACTCATAACTACTTGCACTTAACCTTCCAAGCTATTGAATCTTTCTAAATTACATTCTTACGTATTTATACTTTTATAATAAGGCCTAATCAGGGGTAAACCCCTAGTCTGACATCCCATAACCCATCACAAAAACCCTAAGGAACCCCTTGCTAGATCCACATAGCCTGCCAATTAAGTGAGATCTGCAATCTCCACTCTGCCTGGGCATTCCATCTTCGACCAACCTGTCGAAGTCCAAAAGTGGTACAAACATGACCAAGGTTTCCTAAAAATTTGGTCGAGGGCCAACAGGCCCCCAACACTCACCTGTGACTCATCCC
>CBVK0100033206.1:0-47004 GCA_900067695.1 Picea abies | reverse complement strand
CCTACTCAGTGAGCTCTTGGATCATTTTATTTGTAACAGGACCTTCCAAGCATTGTTTTGTTGTCGCAACCACTTGGTCTAATTGCGATCCTTGTCCTTCAATTTCTTCAAACAACTTGTAGGCTTCATCTTGCATAGGTTGTAGTTTCTACGTGACTTCCATTACTTTTTTCCTAGATGGCAGTGATCTGTTCTTGTATCGCGCATTGTTCTTGATATCTCTTCATTATTTCAACTGCATTAAGAAGCTTCATCTACACCTGCATGAACTAGGCCTTCTGTTGCACCTCCTGTAACTGTGATTCCAGTTTCCTAAGCTCTGGATCTTCTGCGAGGAGTTCATAAGTCTACATGTTTCTATCGCTTAGTTGTTTGCATTCTGAGGTGAGGGATCTGATCCTTCCTACTTCATTCTTAGCGTCTTCCTCCCTCTGGTCGCGCACCTCCTATAGAGTGCTCGGTACTGCATGGATCTCCAACTCCATTATCCTCACTTGAAGTTTTTGGATGGCCTCAAAAACCTTCACCACTTGAACCTCGACTGGATCATGTTCCTCCTACTCCAAGCATGGCATAGAGATAAGTGATTTATTCATCGCTTCTTTGACTGCAGTATGCTCTACGAGAAAATAGTCATTATCTCTCTGTATCTTCACCTTGTCCTCCTTGAACATCACCTGAAACTCATCTCTCTCATTTTCATAGGTGGTTACACAGTACCTCACTACTTGTCATTGCTATAATACTTCCTCTTTCTCTTGTTTCAAGGCTTTTGTAGCCTTCTCCTTTTCTTGTTTGACTTTTTGAAGTCAAGCCTCAGTCGCATCTACAAGTCTTCATAATTGGGTAGGCTCATCTCCAAATTCTGCAACCTATGATGAAGAAGGTATAGTAGGTACTGCGTGGATCAATTGAATAGCTTGTTGTATTTCCTTCAACTCCTTCTTGACCCTTTCATACAACTCCTCTTTCTTCACTCCATATCTCTGTAAGATGTTGTAAGAAGAATCCTCCATGGCTCCGTGGACCAAGTTGATGTCATCCTCCATGAGCGAGGCCTCTAACTGGGGCTTTCTAGCATGCGTATTCTTTCTTGTTGAAGGTTTCTACGGAGAAACCTTCCTCTTCTATGGTGTTACTATTTCAGTAGGGGGATCTTTAGTGGTGTAAATTTGCCTTCTTCTTTCTTTTCTCCTTCATATATGCTCTTAGCTCTTCCACAACTGCATCTATATGCTTATACTAATTTTCTTCCAATTGCAAGGATTCTTGTAAGGCCTCAGCCTAGGTTTGGAACTTCTTCTTCCTCAATGTATACTTTGACTGTGGTAATAAAGAATTAACAAATAAGTTTTTATGCTACATATATGTTATAGGATACTTCAACTTACCTTTTAGTCTCTTGAACTTCTGATCAACCTCCCAAATTGACTCACCTGGATTATGTTTTATTTCTATCATCTCATTGTCTAACCTAATATCCACTGCATGCGTGAATTTATTATTGGCTCTCTATATATGCACAATATTCTCAATAGTCCACTCTACTGGTCTTATCTGATTATTTGGATGAGTATCCTTCAACCTCAATATCCACTCCTACAACAACGCTGGAAAATAACAGAAAAATGCCTCATGAGATTCAGTAAACGCGTACCTCTGTATATATTGGCGCATTGTATACCTAGATATTCTATTGTCTTTCTATGAAAAATCGATTTGTTTTGTCTCCAACCATATTTCAATCTCCTAATTAGTTGTATTCCATGGACTAAACATGCCCTTATACCACTGCATTGTCTTAATCAAATCCTCTCCAATCCAATCTTCTGAGTTCCATTCGGTAACTAAACCATTTTTTGGATGTATGGGATGATATGGGTTCTACCTTAGTTCTCCAACGAAACCCTAGAAACCATCGATGCTTATGGAGACTAGAAGGAAACATTGTGAATAGAGTGCATAGCAAAGTCTCACCTCATATGGATTATGGGTGATTACATGACCCAGATGTCTGCAATCGTGGAAGGAATGATTCTCATGGGGATGTTATACCTACTTATACTTTTCTACTTCTTATATCTACCATTCTCTAATCATTAAAATTCATTCTATAGTAAAATAACATAATTGATCTAGTGCACGCTGCATTTTAACTCTAACATATTTATTCATTCATTCATCATAAATCATATAAAACCAATGTTATCACTGAAATTTCGTCTACACATGGCGACAAGAAATCTGCATCATCAAAATAGGAATGAAGTCATTCATGGCACAAGATTAATTTCACAGCATTGCAAAAGGGTCAAAAACTATACAAAGTAACCAAAAAATTGAAGGGCACTTTATAGCTCTACAGCTGTCATGCCTAGCAAGACCCAACTGGGCATGTAATCACCCTTTATTTTCTCACCAAGTGACTAATTGGGTGCAAACAACCAACATTCCAAAAAATGACACACTATTTTACCATGGTTCACCCCCACCCCCTAGACTACATCCACAAATATCTCGCCTTATCTACTTCTTTGTTCATCTTCATCAAAGTTCTCGTGCTATGCACATTACATAAGAAGTGCATAAATGCACATAAATAGGTGAGGCTAACCAGTGTCACACCAAGCTCCACATATTGCAACCTGACCCTTAGTTACAATCCATAAGTCACCAAAGAAGACTCAACATTATCTCCACAACTATCAACCAAAAACTAGTAGCTGTGAATCAAAAATCAACAAAGACATAACATACTATTATTTCTCTATATCTCATCATAAAACATATATTTATACTACAAAAAGTGGGTTAAACCCATTACATCATGACCAAAAACCTAACCCTAAGTGGTTTAGGTTTGTCCACATTAAAACCTTCTGCACATGGTTGGTCCATGCTCCAACCGTTTCCTCATCACATTGTACTTCTTTATTCATTTGACTTTCTTCTTCCTCGCGTTGCTTTCCATTACTTTTCAGTGCACTACTTTTCCTTCCTTCTGGCGTGCTACTTTTCCTTATCTTCTGATACATGCTCCTATTCTAGTCCCAATTCTAATTGTCTTCCAAAACTGCTGTACATTTCCCCATGAGAGTAGAATATGACAACAAGTAGCAACCCCTCATAGTTTTTATTGTCTTTCATCATACCAATACCTATATGACTTTATTTATCATGGAAAATCATATTGTACTTCATTGTATACAGATTTCTTCAGTTCATTTTGAGACCATACTCCACTGTGTCTTGTTCATGACTATGACCTCCTATGGCATATGTCTACTTTGTATTTCCTATTCATGTCCATGAACAATTATCTTCTATATATTCACATGGATCTGCGGTGTACTTCAAATTGGAATCCATGTGTACAGAGTCAATATGTATTGTAATATTATGACGAGTCACTATTTCCTCCAACTGGGTCCTCACTACTCTACTTCTAGGAATTATAATGTATTTTATCCATCGTGATTTCTCCTATGACCTCACACAGTAGGGGGAATATGTTATAGAATTTTTTTCCACACTCTATGCATCATGCTTTGGTGGCCTTTCCTTTCCCTCTATAGAATCAATTCTAACATTTTGCTCAATCCAAAGCCAAAAATTCAATTTTTTGTGCATATACGCGAGCTACAATTAGACAACTTACATATACATAGGTTGCTCCATTATAGCCCGCATACATTGGGTTTTGTTCTCAAAATAAAAAATGTTTTAGGTTTTCCATTCCAAGTCACGAGATCCATACCCTTTGTCCTTTTGTATGTTGGAAATGGTCTGAGTCGACCCTTCATTTCCATTTGGAGGCTATAAATTGAGCCATATACAAGCCTTGATGGAGAAGAGAAAAAGTTGAGATAAAATACACTCTAGAGAAATTTCTCCTCATATTGAGTCTACATCCCTTTGTCCTTTAAGTTTTAACTTCCCTCATGTTCATCCCCCAAGCTATCCCTATTTTGTGAAGGAGGAATCCAATTATTCCTAAAACTTATGAGATTTCCTTGTGGAGGATTGAAGTAGTAAAGGCCCAAGTGGAGGGACTTAGTTTCTCGGTTCCTATGAGTGTCATTATAGAAGGTTGTCACCTATGTACTTTTTTTTTATTATATTAATAGAAATACTCTTTTCTCGTCCAATTATATGTTGCAAATGTTGGTATTATTTTCCATGGGTAAATTTTTTATACATGTTGTTGGACTATGCTAGTCTATATGATAACATTTTATATATTTTAAATATGCTTATGCATCTTCGATGTTGAGGACAAGTTGTAGGTATCAAGGATTGGATTTTGAGATCAACGATGGTCTCCTAAGGACGTCCAAAAGAGGTAGGCCTCTGGCCTTTCTTTTCTTGGAATTTTCATTTGTCTAGCATAGTTGAGATTATAGTTGATTTATGGGTGTCGTTTTGTCTTTTGTGGTCCTACCCCAAACCATAGAGAGATATTCCTTGTAACACATGAAGAGGTTCTCACCAGTATGTTATATCCTCTTTGAATATATTTAAAAAATGAGAATGAGAGAGCGAGAGAGAAATATAGAAGAAAAAGATGTTGGTGTCGAGCAATGTTGGGATCTCTTTGCTTGTATGTCACCTATTGGTTCATGCATTTTCTTCTAGTTGTACTATATGTTCATTTGTTTCTTTAGGAATATCCCATTCATGCATTCTTACATTTGGTGGAAGAGGTTTAATTTGTACTTGTATGTGTGATTCTTCTGATCCTTCAATGACTACCTCTAGAGTTCTAGGGTGATAAATGGATCAAAGAACTAAAATTTATGTTGGTAAGGTGATCTGGCCTCCAACTTCTCTACAGGATAATTTGGAAGACCTCCAAATGTTGTATGATATATGCTAAGAGCTATTTGTTATAGGTGGTGGGAGAAAATTTTCCATTCTTCTATAGAGCATTGTTCTTCTCTACCCACTAATTTTAGTTTTCTTGGAAATTGTAATTTGTCAATCAAGGAGGGTTCCTACATAGTAGTCGATTCTGGGTTGAAGTTCTTTTCATCTTTCTGAGCTTGATTTTTTATTTGTTCGAGGTTCTTGGTAGATTTTTTTTTTTTGGGGGGGACTTAGTCACCTATCTCAACCATTATTTATCTTGTTTTGGTATCTTTGTTTCTACTACCTTTTCTTTTGCAATGTGGGTCAAAATGGCCTCTTTACACTTTGTGTCGAATGTGAGTTATTTGGTTTTCCTTAAGTCAACAATTATTATTCTTTGCATGTGGATCTTGATGTAAGTCAAGGAGAAGTATGAGGGATACTTGCTAAGAATAGTGTTGAGAATTTTCTCCTGTGAATTAGCCAGTTCTAGATGTTGTTGATGTGGATCTTGATGTAAGTCAAGGAGAAGTATGAGGGATACTTGCTAAGAATAGTGTTGAGAATTTTCTCCTGTGAATTAGCCAGTTCTAGATGTTGTTGAATTTCCTTGACTTTCCCATGTTTCGACTGCAAGATTGTTGTTATCTGTTGCACCAATCCATCTTGATTACTCCTTATTACTTTGATGTGAAACTACTTGAACTCTTTATTTTCCTGCCGCAGGTTATGTATTTCTACTTGATTGTTGTCACTTGTGGATATAACTACATCAACCAAAATATTCATTGTGGAAAGGTGGTTGAATCCTTCTTTCGGGTGTTCGATGCCCAATTTTTATTTGTAAATATGAGTGCATTGTTTAAAAACCCGTTTATCCTTGTTTCTTAATGTTTTCATTCGAGCACCATCATTTTTCTTCCACCTCTTGTTTCTTAATGTTTTCATTCGAGCACCATCATTTTTCTTCCACATGTTTGTTTCTTCTTTGGTCGCTTCTACATACAAGTTGAGCATGTGTTCATCTGATGTGACTGTTGGGTCGAATATCATTTCTGGCAGGGCGTATGTTGACCTGACTGGCTTGAAGGAAGTGAATGTAAGCACCTTTGGAGTATTATCCTTCCTATGTATAGTCTTTATCTTTTTTCTCCAATTTTCTACAAGTTTCTTCATCTTCTTTGATCCAACATCATTTCCTTTACTTGCATCATATTTCCATTGGTTTTACTTAGTAGTATCCCCTGGTCCTTTCTTCATGTCAAGGTCCTTTCTACCATCATTCTCCCCTTGACCTTGAGTGTTGTTTTGTTGTGGTTTTTCTCTATGTTCTTGGCCTATTCTGGAGGACTCGACTGGTCTTTATGATGGATTTATGAAGGAGGATTTTATGGTGGATTGCTTCCTTTATTGGGAGACCCTAGCTTGGTGTTATTGTCTCTGATTTCTTGGTGTTTATTGGGGTTGGTCGATTTTTCTTATTCATGATACTTATCTTGCTGGGTATTTTCCATTTCTTTGTTTTATTTTTCTAGGGGATCATATTTTTCCGATGGTACTGAAATGAGATGTGCAATAGATGAATTTTGTATCGGAATAGTGTGTTTAGAACCATGCTTTATTTTCTCTCGTTCTATATGTTTTGGCATGTTTGGTGTTGTTATAGGGTAAGGTCGGCTTGAATAAATTGATTTTCTAGGCCCCATTTTTTGTTGTGTTGAGTCAATTGGATTCAACCTATCCAATGGGTTCGACTTGCATGTGTGTTCTTTGTTGTATTTCCATTCTACAGATTATGGTCAACCTTATCTGACTTTGAGTGTAGGGTACGTTATTTATTGTTTTGATTGGAGGGAGGATCTTAAATAGTTTTCTCTGATGATACTTGTTTTTTCCTTTCCCTCAATTTCTTCTTCTATTTTATGACACTTGTTTTCTTAACAATTAGAGTCACCTTAGGTGTTGGTGACTCTCTTGTCAGGTCGATTGTGCTTTTGTGGAATTTTTTTATAACATGTTTCTTACTTGGGTCGGGTCGAATGATTTTCAACCGACATGTTGCAAATGGTTTCGACCAATATGTTCTTTGTTATTGTTGGTCCACAATTCTCTATTTCTTCTATGTTCTTGTTTCAATTTGATTTTCAAGTGTTTCCTTAGTTTTTATTTCTTCGGACTTATTTTCATTTGTTGTTTCCATCATTTATTGGAGTTGAATCTTGACACTTCAATTCAAAATATTTATTGTCATAGCCTGATCCTTTCGACTCACATTTTCTTTCATATGAATCTTTTCAGCTAACTTACTGGTGAATGGGGCTATTTTTTCGACTACCAATGGATCATTGAAGTCTAGAGTAGTATTCGACTGAAATTTTTCTTGAAGAACAATATTTATGTCTTCTAGATCTTCCTCGAAGAAGACAACCTATTTACCCATGGCTTCTTTTTCTTGTTGTTTTCTCTTGGTTGAAGTCTTCTTTGTTCAGGAAATTGTTTCCATGTCTAGATTTGGGGCAAATGGGATGGTATATAAGGTTTCTTCTCTTTCTTCTTCCTATTCTCGAACATTCAAAGAGGTTAAGATAGTTGATTTGTCACTAAATACATCTGGTGGAATCAATGTTTGAAATCCTAGTTGTCTATTGATCTCCTGAAATATTTGGATCTTCGTCGACTGATATTCTAGTTCTTATGGAATTTTCTCTCCACTAAATCCACACCAAATCTTGGTGTAGTAAAGGCTTAATTTAATGTGGGAACTCTGTGGTAAGGCTCGTCAAACTTTTTTTTCTACTCTCCAATTGTGGGAAACATTCTTTACATGGTTTACCAAACATTTAAGCATTACCTCGATTGGGGGAGACTCTAATGATCCGACTATTCCTAGTGAAAAAACATTGTAGTTTTTCATAGTCAGGGTATGTTTTAAAGTGAATGCAGGTTCCTTGACTGGGATGACTTGGCTCATGGAAAGAAATAATAGAAGCAATGGGAATTTGATGGCCTACCCATTCTTTTGATAGTCCTTGCAGTTGATTTTGATCAAAGTGGCTAAGTGTTTCACCTAGTTGAACTAATCCCTCGACTCCAGGATTTGACCGATTAGATCCAACATTGTGAGCTTTACATTTGAAGCTATACCAATGAATATGAAGAATAATAAATTATTATGCATGATCGTTTTTCACGGATATTGGTTACTCTGTTAATCAACATCCCTTTTGAGCTTTTGGTCGATGTCCCCTTGTGAGGACTTGAATCCATTCATTTGAGTTTAGGGTTTTGGGTACAGGTTTACCCCCATGTGGTATTCCAATGATTCTATGTGTTAGTCCTACAATGATGCCAACTGGGTAATTCAACCAAACATGTCCATTATGATACTGACTGATGAGGAATTATTCATCTTCTTCCTTCCAGCCATTGAATTCTACAACTTGTAGTGTGCTTAGGGAATGTTGGATTCTTGCTTGTTTGAGGAAATTTATTTCCTCCTTCCATATGCCAGCTTCCATTCCCTAAGAAGTGAAGTTTTTCAATTTCCTCCACAATTCAATTTCTTCCATTTTCACCCCGCAATTGTTCTGCATACGTGCTTCCAAGTTAGTCGCATCTGCTTTGTCAAGTTTTTCTTTTGTTCTTGGATCCACCAAGAAGTCTTCTACTTGTCCTCTCATCCTTGGAATATCTACAATTTCTTGTTGGATGAATAGTTTTTTATAAATCTTTGGAGTCATATGCATAACTTCAATTTCAATTCTTTGATTTCTTAGGTTCTTTGGTGTAAACAATAATAAGGTGAAGTCATATGCCTCATCCAAATTTATAGGTGGGAGAGCGAGGAATTTAATTCATCCAACGATGTCATTAATTTACATGCCTCAGTCATAATGTGAGGTGTAATTTATTGTTCATGTGAGGGGACTCTTGTGTCAATACTAGCATGGTGGTTGAACATGTCCTATTGAGAATTAATGGTGTTAACATACTCCCATGGATTTTCCACGTCGACTATGTCAATTTATTTTTTTCGGGGGGTACACACAACTTGGTGATATTTTCTTGTGCCACTTGGTCAGGTCAGTTATTTTGGTCAATTGAAGACCTATGGTCAAATATTCTGACCATTTCAGTCTCCACTCTCTTGTCAGTTCAACTAATGCTCATCCTTTTGAATACATTCTTTCTTTGTTGAGGATTTTTATTTTTTTCTTGAAGTATTGTTTGCACACTCACTTGCTTGATATTTTTCTCTCTCTTAATCTTTGAAATTCAAACTTATTGGATTGATTTGTTTTCCATTCAAATTGATGATGCACTTTCCTTTCACTGGATCTATTGGTACACTTTTTTAAGTAATTCCACACATATTGTTTGGGTATTGAAATTGATCTTGATTTATGCATTTCCTCTCTGATTACTAACCAAGGACTCTATCCTATTCTCATATTCAAGTATTCTGGCTTCAATGTATGCTTTTATAGTTTGAGTTAGTCATATATCTTGTAGTTTTCAATCAGTTTTTGTGCACCTAATTATGGTAACCGGCCTCCATTTTTGAGTATTTTTTGGATAGTCCCATGATTTCCATTGAAATCGGTGGTGTTTATGTTGTATGAGATGTCCAATTGTTACAATCATTGATAACAATGGTCCTTCATTTTCAATATATTCTCATGATATTTTCCTCATAATGAAAGGAAATTGATCTAAGATGTATCCAAGGGACACACTCTAAAGTGATAAGCTCTAATAGCATGAAAAAATTTCTCAAAAAGGGGCAACGTGGTGTAATTACACAATTATTCTCGCTAGATGTTTAAAAATATAAACCCTCCACTCTAACGGATATCCAAATGGTTATCAACAACCACTCAAAGGACTTTGGAGAGATTCCTAAGGGTATTCCACCACCTCGAGATCATGATCATGTTATTCATTTGCAACCTAGAAGTGTACCACTTAACATTAGGCCTTACATGTATCCATATTCATAGAAGAGTGATATTTAGCATATGATCCAAGAAATTTTAGAGGATAGCATCAATCAACCTATTCAAAGTTATTTCTCTTCACCAATAGTGATAGTTATGAAGAAGGATCAGTTCCCTCATATGAGAATTTCTCAATGGCCATGATCTGTGCGTTCCACTTGTTCACCCAAACATCACCATATTGACTCTCCACCCAACCTACCACAATGTGTTTCATGAAATCAATCCATCACAACATATTTGGATCCCTAGACCTTGCATATGGTGTCATAACTCGAGGCCTCATCATGAAGATCCTCTCTAAGATGAATGAAACCAATATGGAACCATATCCAAAATAATTTTACTGTCATTTCATACATTATGTTAATTGATCCTTCAGACTCATCAACACACCTAAACAATAGTTGTAAATTGTAGGGCTATGACACTCTAGTGGATATTGGATATGTCGTTTTGATTCTAGATGGGGCACAATAAATTCTTCCACCCAGTTAATTGTAAAAAATATATATCTAGTGGAAGATCCATGACATATTGAATAGGGAGATTATTAGTTGTATTTTTTTCCCTTAGACAATAGTACTCTTCCACATAATCATTGACCAATAAGTTGTATCCCCCTGGATCACCTGATAAAATCAATGGAAACCTATTTCATGAAAAAAAAGTTATTAAATAGATCTCATTAACCTCTATCATCAATTGATTCCTTCCCACTTCAAAGAACTATTTTTCAATATATTGTATATTCCCTTTTGATGGTAGATGTAGAACAATAGAGTCTTCCACCTAGGTAATCATAAAAAAAATCATCTGTAGTGGAAGATCCATGGCTTATCAAATAGGGATATTATTTCTTTTCTTCCTTACCCCTGGCTAGTAATACTTTTCCACATAATCATTGACCAATAGATTGGATCCCCCTGGGCCACATGATAAAATCAATGACACGCTATGTCATGAAAACACAATTATTAAATAGATATCCTCAACCTCTATTATCAATTGATTCCTTCCCACTTCAAAGAACTATTGGTCAAGGCTCTCAAACCTAACCAACATCTCCAATAAGTGAGGTTGTGATCTCATATTTTGGAAATGGAAAAATATCAACAACCCATAGTCTAGTAATGTTGATAATTTGTGTTGGTATCCCACCATTTCCAAGTCATTTGCCTCATTTTCCTGTCTCCTTTCATTCAATCACGATGAGATATTTTACTACAACATTCAACAACCACCGAACATTAAGAATACTCCAAAAAAAATGATGTAGATGATCTATATGTATTTTTTATGGGCATAGTCGCACATGACCAGTGGCACTAGGTGTGATTGGTCATAGGATACTTCGCTTGTATCCCATGATCGTCTCCTTCCAATCCATGACCAACCTGTGACTATGCAGCCCAAGTTCTTTCAGGTTCCCCCAATTTCTTTCTACCCACTCAAAACCAGTAAAAACACACTTAAAATAATGACATGGAGTTAAGGAATTACCTGGAACTACAAAGGTCCAATTCTATGAACTGAAAAATGAGAAATCTTCTCAAGAAGTTTTAATTTATTGGAGGGTTTTTTTAGTAAACCTTCCTATTTTCCACAAACACAATGTTAAAATGAACTAGTTTCAACATAAAAAAGTCCTTTTGGGGACAAAAAAACCATTTTTCACACCACTACCTTCTAGATATTTCCATTTTGTAGCATTTATATAATTTTTAATGCCTTCACAATGCAAAATTTTGACCAAAGGATCTAGTGTTGACATTTTTTGCAGGACTCTCATCATATTATTCTAAATTTCGACGACATACACTAAAATTAAGGTGTGCATTATGAGCTGGCATATACAAATAAGTTTTTCCTTATGACTCCACCACCTTGCATTATTAACCATCCATTTTTCCATCACAAAGCCTTAGGTTTGAACCTCTCAAGTTGCGAAAATTAGCCATTTTTTTCGTTTTGCACATCGTAACCTGCATGGTAAGGCCTACCCTCCATGGGTGCCCTATTTAGCACCCTGACTACTATATGGTACTCATGATGTGATTACGTGTATGGATGGGAACCCTCATATAGACCTTCCATTCCTTGTAATCGAGACTCATTTCTATTTTTCACATATGATATGGCTTTATCCCAAGGTGGTTCCCATATTCTTATGTTACTTTACAGTTGCACACACTTTTGTTTCTTTTGTATCGGTTCCTACCGCTATGTCATTGTTCACTTTATTCTTGGTTACTACCATTTGTAGCCTCACTTGACCTCTGGCCATATGATTTTTCTTGCCTCTATTTTGGGAATATATACCTATGGAGAGAACCACTATTATGAGTTGACCCCATTTGTTAGTTCCCTACTACATTCATTATGCCTAGGTCAGTTACGCACACTTGGAATGTAGATGCATATTGTTTAGCCAATGAAGATCTCTAGATGAGATTACTTTTAAATCCTCTTTGTGGTCGTACCTTGGAGATTGAAGTCATTATTGGAAGGCTCCCTCACAATAAACAATGGGTTTAGCTCATTGAATATTGATTGAATGATTCTACAAGTGTTATACATCATATCCTCTATTCAGACTTTCTATATTGTACTATGTACCTTGGGGTCCATTTACATAATTGGTAGTTCCCCTTGCATTTATTAACATCATACCTCAATGATCGATAATGAAAAAATTTATACCATGCACATCAACAACTCATTTATTTGCATCAAGTTTAGA
Organism: Picea abies; assembly: GCA_900067695.1. Classification (NCBI taxonomy): domain Eukaryota; kingdom Viridiplantae; phylum Streptophyta; class Pinopsida; order Pinales; family Pinaceae; genus Picea; species Picea abies. The sequence continues at coordinate 34,416 of CBVK0100033206.1, read as the reverse complement.
ATGATTATAATGTGTTTTGGCCATTATTTCCTCTCGTGACCTCACACATTAGGGGGAATATATTATAGCTATATTTTCTACCCTTGGGGAAAAAGGAGGACCTACTCAGGATATCAAATTGAATCACACCTTTCACCCTTGGATTTGACTATTTTTTAGGGAGGTTTCTCTCTATCTACTTAGCAAAGTGTTATCAATCACTATTTTTAAAACTAGAAACAAGCAATCGATCATGGGTTTCCTTACTGCAGCCCGTGACTGCCCCTATAGCCCCTATTTTCAATATGCTCGAGGAAATAAATGTCGGGGTGAGTTGTTATATCTCCATGTAGACTCATGAAATCATATCACACTTTGAGTTCCTCAATGAGTTGAGAGATATAAAGTCTTACTCGAACCTCTTTTTCTATTCTATATAGAGAGGAAATTCCAAGGAAAAAGGGGAGGAAGAATTGAGAGCAAGCATATGCTACATATATTTTAGATATTCATCCACAAAATCTAGCTTTCATGATAGGTAAAACGTGCTTGTGTGAGAGATAAGGAAGAGTTTAAGGAAGGGCCAAGGAGGACCACAATCATGACTCAAGGTTACTAAACTATTGCTATAAGGTTTCTCCATTATTAATCTAGATCAATACAATTTTCCCCTTATATTATTATTTATGCAATTACATGTTATTATTGTATTCTTTACTTGGGTAGAATAGATTATATCTTGTTTGTTTTATTATTTTTTAATGCTTGGAAGAGTTTATGGGGAGGGGGTGTTAGGGTCCTAACCCGCACATAGGTAGAGAAATATATTCAGATGTATAATGCTTGGAAGAGTTTATGTTGGGTATTGTTTATCTCCTTTGTATAGGAAGTGGGTGCAGGTTTCGGGTGTTGGATCTCTAGAGCTATGTCAGCCAAGATTACGTAAGGACAACCATCATAAACTAGGTGCATATTTCTCTCTTCTATCATAAGTGGAATTTCATCCAATAGATCTAGGAAAAGTAACGTTGTTATGTATCAAATATCTATCTCAAATCAATCGTAGATATGAGGTAGATATTTCCTATATGTGAGAGATTGTTTCTCTATACCATGATGAAAAGACATGCACATATTCTTTCAAAGGAATAGTTAATTCCAATGTTCAAAGAAAGACATAAATAAGTAATAAAACAATAGTATAGGGTTATGAAAAAATCAAGGGGAAATTTTTGTATATGTCTCAAGCCATATGGAAGAAGTCACCCCTAAATTAAAAAAAAAAAGAGTTAGACTCTTTTCTAGCCAATCCCTAGCTTCATGTTGAAAACATCAAAAGAGTAAGTTTGAATTGGATAAGCTTAAGGTTTATATTTACCTTATTCTCATACCCAACTCCATCATGTAGAGAAACTCCATCATGTAGACCTTTAGGATAAATTGACACATGTATAGAGAAAAAAGAGATGGAGTGAGGTCGAGAAAGATCTAGGATATCATAATAGAGGTGCCATCACTCTTTTCATGGAATATGATATTATAAAATGTGAAATTGAAATTGGTAAAAGGATAATGAGTAAAATCCATCGCTCATCATAAATTTTAGTTCCATTTTTTGACATGTTGCATAGAGACATGCAACCCTTTAGTGGGGGAGCATGATGAGTCCCATGATTGTCCAAACATCACTCATATTTTCACATTCATTTTTTTCTATAATCACTACCTAGTAGCCTTACATACCTAGACGTTTCCAAAACTCCTACTTAATGGCCAATTTAGATATTTCTTAAAATATGCTACTTAATTTGATGTAATTGGCTTAATTTCAAAAGGAACATCATGGATCCATGGTATGTCTTGGATGTTTGGATTTATAATGATAATTGAAATGATATGCAACAACAATGTTGAAACCTGAGGTAATGTTGGAAAGTTCGTTTTATTAATCATGGGAGTTGACTTCATGTTTTTTCCACCAAGGAGATGTTTGACTCCATGTTGCCACTTCACATATAAAAAGCTAGAGAAGTAACATTGGTCTGGAAGAAAATAGAGTTAATTGTGGGATCATATCATCTCAATTTATGAGGATGATTACATGCAATATCAATCTCATGGATATAGTTAATAAACCAATTGGATTTCAAATCCCAAATATTTGCTACATGTTAAATAGGATATAAATAGGAGTGAAACCAATAATCCTGAATTTTAGCTCATGGATATAGTTAATAAACCAATTAGAGTTCAAATCCCAAATATTTGCTACATGTTAAATAGGATATAGATAGGAGTGAAACCAATAATCTTGAATTTTAGGTATGCTTGAGTGGGAGTCTATTTAGGTAAACAACTCATAGAAGTTAGCAATTTTGTTGATAGAGTCATAGGAATTCTTCTAGTGAAGGATACAAAGAATGTCACTATATAGATGACTCATGATAAAAGAGATAGTTTCCCAATCAATTATAGTGTTGATGTTGGGCTCCTATTTTTAATTATTCAATTGAGCTAGAGTCTTAATTTATGTAATTTTGGCATCATTTGAATAAATACTTCGTGTTGAATAAGTTGTTACAAGAGTTGTAGGACTCCATTGGGTATTTCCAACTCAAGAGGAGTACACTAAAAAACCTTTACTCTTGTTTATTTAGTTTTATTTAGATTTTTATTAGTTCTATTTGTATATATGGTTCTTAGCTAATTCTATTTACATTGTTTATTAGGTTACCATTATTATACTTTTGGGTAGTTTATCTATTTGGAATATTGTTTGATATTTCTTTGTGTTGTAACATCCCCTATTTTAATCCCTATGAACTAGAATGTATTTATGTAATTGTGACTTAGGATGGTGACGCGATATGTTATGGGTCAGAGAACATGTAGTGAGTAATATGGCCAAGGGCCAAACTATGCATATTGTACAATGAAATATTTATTAATAAAATACATCGTTCACTTCTGATGGAAAAATAAAAGAGTTATAGGGGCTTATGATTCCATGAGAGAGGGGGGAGTAGGGCATAAGCCTTATTTTTTCTTTTTTAATCTTTTATTTACCAATTTTTAATAGAAGAAGGGAGTTATGTGAGCTTATTAGGAGAAGGCCACATTGTTCCTTGGAAGTTATATAAATCCATACATGTGGATCACTTGGGGGTTAGTTGATGGTTTCTTCATTTTTATACCCCCATCATTTTCATTACTTCATGGGAGAGGGTTCGCCTCCCTAGTTCTTATTTTTCTTTTCCTACTGATATCTTGTTCTCGTTGGGGGGATCTGGAAAGTGAATGGTTGGAGGTAGTGCACCATGGTTGGTTGGATTTGTGACTACTGATTTTTCCAGTGAGGAAATGAATTTCTGAGTGCTTGGATGCCTTAGCATGTTGAGTAGAATTGTTCACAACTAGGAAACCTTTGAGTTTTCAACATTGATATTTTTGGACCAATAGCACTGGATCCATGGAATGAGGTGGAACATCCTAAGGGATCGTGTGGTAGTGAAGGGGATTCACACTCTTGGGTTGTGAAAGCTGATGGGAAAGAGATATGGAAATTATGATTATTGTGTAGTTGAGAAACCGTGAGAGTAACTATTGACTGGTTTGGGAAACTAGAAGTCGACCTAGGACCCGTCCTTGTGGATTCATAGCCCTAGCTTGGGGGTGACCTGTTGTTGAGAAGGAATGTAATGCCTATGGTTGGGTGGAACCTCTTTGGTCTACAACTAGTTGGTGTATGCGTATTTATATATACGTTCTCTGTATGTGTTTTCTTTGTTATGTATATCCCATTGTGTATTATTATTATCTCTGATATGTGTTTATGACATGATGGTTTGTTGTTGTTAATTGTTGTTCATGGCATGGTGTTCATTTCTTTGACAGTCTTATATGAATCTTGATTATTTCATGTGTTGTTATCATGCTTCTTCATTCTAATATTTGGTACATGAGACACAAGTAATTGGTACACAAGGAGTTTAAATTTGATTTCAATAGTTACACGAGACACCCATTGATAGAAAATATAAAATGAAAAACCACCCAAGTTAATAGATTTTACTAGCTATTAAAGGAGTCTTAACACTATAGATACTCAAATTTACTCATGGTGTAATTTTACTAAATCTCATAAAGTGGTTTACTTTCGAAATTGAAGGTTACATAGTCATTTTCCTAGGTCCACCTTGAAAACATTTCTAGGCCACATGAGAGGTTTTCAAAGGGGTCAGATGGGAAATATTGAATGGAATTATTTCCCATTAAGGAATTCATGTCATATTAAGGGTTTAACCCTATCTAACAAAGTCCATTCCCTTGATAGGGATGGTCATTGTGGCCTAGAGGTTGTACCCATCAAGGGGGGTCATGATTGCAATAGACAGAAAAGGGGACATGGCTTAAATAGACCACCCCATGATGTTCCATGATGGTTATGCAATATCTCCATCTCATATAAAATATTAAAATGATTTTAAAGGGAGGTTAGAAAAAAAGAAGCCCCACATGGGGTGACCTTAATAACTTGGATAATGAGAAAGATAAAACAATATCAAATGCTTCATGAATGAAAGAAAAAACCTTATTTTTCCCTATAAGTATAAATTTCTTTGAGTTCAAAAAAAAAAACTATGTTACTTAGAAACCTACAAACAAATCATGAAAGTATTGGTTTTTACATTGAAACCATGAAAAACATATTTCCATGCTTCTCTTCATTCTTTCAACCTACACCCTACATAAACAAAAATGAACACAAAAAATTAACCTACACCCTACATAAACAAAAATGAACACAAAAAATTAAGAAACTCACATATATATGTTTGTGTGAAAATGAAACAACAAAAAAAAATAATAATAAAAAAAATAAAATAAATGGACAATGTAGAAAGACGTTACTAGGACTAAAAGGAAACACAATCCTTCTATGTCCATCCTCAAACTTCAAATCATATTCTTCATAAGAGATATAAACCCTAAACTAATACCCTTAATATACTATCATAGCCTTCATAAGAGATACAAACCCTAAACTAATACCCTTAATACACCAAGGCCTTGATAAGTGAAGAAATCATTATAAATTATTTAAAACCCTCACAAACTAATGAAAATTTAGGTAAAGAGAGGAAGATAAAGTTGTAAGAAAAAATGAGAAATGAAAAGAGATGAAAGTTGTTGGAATCTCCTTATTCAAATATTTAAAAATTAAAATGGTAAAAAATAATCAATTGTCGCTTCTTATTAAGTACGCCTTTTTTTTTAAGAGATTTTTGTTTCTCTATTTAAGTGATTTTGATTTCAACGCAAATTTCCAATCATTTTATATTCATGTGTTAACTTTCTAATAATGCGTGCACATGAAACATAAAGGCTGTGAAATTATTTTATTTTGTTAGTGCACTTACCATGATGAAATTATTTCGTGAGCCTTTTTATGCTATACAACGATGTTAATATTAAATATCCTTAAAGCAAATTGCTTTTTCTGTTCTTCTGTTTTCTATATAGGAAAAATAAAATTCTTTTTATGTAGACTACTTTATTTATGTTATACAAAGATGGTTACACTAAAGTAAAATTATTTTATGTACACTATCTTGTTTGTTTATGTTATACGAAGGTGTTTAGATTAAATATCCTTAAATTGAAATTATTTTTTCTGTTATCTATTTACTTTCCAATAAAGTGTGTCAATGGAATATAAATAAAGACAAATGCTTTTGTATTATTTTAATGTGTTTAAATGAAATAGAAATGAAACGATTTTATTTCTATTTCAATGTCTTTATTAATATGTTCATATCGAATATGTGCATGGTTATTAAATAAAGGATAAGTCGTGGTTGTGTATATTGTCTTAGTGATAGCGTTTGAAATAAGCTCTAGTTTAAGATATTTTATGGCATAAAAAGGTTTGTTTTAAAAAATTTAAACAAGTCATGTAAAAGGGAAATAGTTGTTAACATGCCGTGTGATGTATGACTTAGTTGTTAACATTGCTTTAGTGAGTAGGTGGTAGCAAGGATTGAACCCAAGTGCAACATAGCTAATAAGAATGACTCTATATCAAGTGCGTGCTCATAGAAAGTGGTTCCAATGAGTGTTATTTAGGATGTAAAACCTTTGAAATGCTATGATAAAAGGATGCATGGTCATTATGAGAAAGGGTATGCCAATTTGTAGGTAGCTCAAGCACTAACTTAGTAAGCGGGTTAGTAAGTTTTCACATTTCCTTGATGTTCCACATAAAGAGAGTTCCACATAAAGAGAGGAGACTGATAAGTGGTTTATGAGGCTTATGAGTTAGGAATATCCATTGGTTGGTTTATGAGGCTTATGAGTTAGGAATATCCATTGGTTGGATGGTTAATTGGAGAAGAAGAAATAGTGGAAGCATGTTAGCTTAAAATAGTAGTTGGCTAAAATCCATATATAATATCCATCCTTAATGTTGATTAAGAATAATGGGTTACCTACACCTTATAGTCAATAACTTATCTAAATCCTTTGGGGAATAAATTATGCTCTTTGGATACTATAACTCCTTATGGGTGAGAATATCTTTGACTTTTATCATGATACTTATTACCTATAAAGGAAAGGCTAGGTGATTTTTTTTATTAATCAACAAAACATAATCAATGTTTTGCAGAATCTAGTGTGGTGCATCGTAGGAAGTTTAGATAGATCAAGAGCATATGTGAAGTATTTGGGTTATCTTTGTGCTTATGTGTGGGTGGAAGAAAACCTTGATCTTAAAGCAATTGTAGTGATAAGTTTAACATGAAAAGGGTTGTTGGTATATTTTGGATGATCATTATCTTGGTCAATGTTAAAACATTAACATCATAAAGCCATAATGATAGTTTGTGTCTAATCATGTGTTGTTCTATGGTGGAAGTTATAATGTTTTTACAAGGATGGAATTGCCTTTTGAATAAACCAAAGATGGGATTCTATTCATTAAATGGAAACATAGTTATAGGAAATAATGATGGAAGTTGCCCCATTATTTACAATGATACAAAATATCACGAAAGTTCTAGAGGCAAAAATAAGGGCTAGAGGTTATAGTTTAGTAAGTATAATGCACATGTAAATGAAATAAATGAAAAGTTACAAATTATAATTGCAAAGAAAATAAAACCTTGAGAGCAAGTGAGTGTATGCCAAAGTATGGATCCCTATTATTTGCAAAAAAAATAAGGGCTAGAGTTTATAGTTTAGTAAGTATAATGCACATGTAAATGAAATAAATGAAAAATTACAAATTATAATTGCAAAGACAAGAAAAACTTGAGAGAAAGTGAGTGTATTCCAAAGTATGGATCCTTATTATTTGCTAATTTTCTCTTGTGAAGTGTTATCATACTTGTCAACACTATGCTACTTAAAATTAAGATAGGTTTTGAAAGATCAAATGATAGGAAGAATGTTGCACCTCAATTTTAACAACATAGGACCTTATTCTAAACATTACATTTCTTGAGATCTAGTCTCTACAACTAATAAGAGATTTGAGATTTAGCATGGTTAAGAAAGAAATAATTACATTGTTACATCATAGTCCAATCAATTTGTAGTTATCTCATTAAATTTTCCTAATAATGGGAGAAGCGGTTTTCATGCAATTGTCATGATCGATTCAATATGTATCATACCACCTAAGATAAAGTGATAATCAATTTAAGGAGAATAAGTTACAATTATCAAGATATTTTGGGTGGGAACATAATCATGGCCTAGCTAGGATTTTCATTTATAACAAGATACGATTCTTTCTATATGGAACTAGTATTACAAAATGATGAGCCAAGGTTTTGATGAGTGGTATAAAGAATATACTATAATTTAAATGTGGGATTTCTATATGGAATTGAGGAATAATAAACAAAAGATAAAATGTGATGTTTTCCTTGATTGAAATATGAGCCTTTACCAATAAACTACCTAGTTCACCTTGTAGTTGTCTCTCCCAGTTGACATTTGAATATCAACTAACTGTCTCCAAAACATCTAGAGGTGTATTGAACATGATTTTATAGAAATCCTCCATTATGTAGTGCTATAAAGATTCAAGAGATGAATAGCTTTGTACACCTCCCGATAATTGTAGCTTCTTGAAGCCCAAACATACCCCAAAGTCTCACAAAATTATCTACTATTAAAATTTTCATAAAGATATCAACAATGGAATCATTTGTCCTCCAAAAAATATTATACACAAAAACATATTGTGCCAACTTCCTCTTTTAATTAGAATGAATCTCCAAATGTTTGATCTTATTGTGAATAATATGGCTCTCAACTACTCGTATTCAACTTTCATTGTCAAAATAAAATATAGTTTATTTTTCAAAGGGAAACCCAAGATCACCCATTAGGTTGTGAGTCAACATTGCCTCTATGATATAATAAAATGTATCTTTGTATTCTTTTTATGTGGTTAAAAGAGATGTTGGGTCTTCAAATCTACTCTTTTGTCACTTCCTTTCCCTATTTTGTGCCATCTACATATGCTACTCCCTCCATTTTACCATCATAATCCTCACTTAATTCCAAAATTGGTATGAAAAGAGAATCTAAGGTAAAATCACTTAATTCCAAAATTGGTATGAAAAGAGAATCTAAGGTAAAATGTTCAGTTTTTAACATGTTTCTACTTTTCTTTCTGCAATCTAGTTTAACTCATTTTTATTTTCAATAGCCACATAATTCCCTGATTTTGTAGCTATCAGATTATACCTGTAGATTACTAAGAATGTTTCTGTAGAGATTTATTTCTTTCCAAGGTTGGAGGTACTTCCAGGTCTATCCCAAAGTTGTCAAAGGCGCCAAATTGATCCCTTCAACTTGTCCACCTATCAACTCAGCCCAAGGATCCTCCATGTCAGCATGGGACAAAAGTCAAACCTGTAGTCCACACTTGAACAAGTGGTGGATCCAACTCTTCAACAAATCAACTTGAAATCAACAAAAGATAGCATGAGACCACATGAGAGTATTCATGCATGGATTTCTCTATGATGTGCATGATATAAATTCTCTTATATTTCACAAATTGTGGAGATCTAAAGTTGAATGCACACATGTATTACTTTCTTTGTAAATAGTTTTTGAAACTCATGCTATAACATAAAGGATTTTTTGACGAATCCAGTGTGAGAAAATGAAGAAGAATATCTCAAATTGGGGACATGGGTTTTGTGCGTAAGGATCCCATTTAGCTTCCAGAGTAATGGTTTCCTAAAATATGGATGAATCTGAGAGATATGCTTGATTCTCTAAAATGAGTTTTCTTAGAAAATGTTGTGTGTCAAGTTTGAGATCTGCATAGCTTGGATCTGAACGATCTTGTTCTCATTGTATAAATTTGGGGTTATCATACCTTCATGGGGAGATATATTATATTGTTGTAAATTCATTTTGCTGGTTTGAATTAATAAAAAGGATCTTCGGTTGCTTCAATTTCATGATTTTATGTGTTTGAGATCATAAGTTTATTCACATAAGTTCTTTTTAAGTAGCTTCCCCCAAGACAAGAGGGACACCTAAGGAGGAGTATTGTAACACTCTGGTTTTAACCCTTATGAACTAGAATGTATTATGTAATTGTGATTTAGGTTGGTGAACCGGTAAAGTTGAAAAGGGGCTAGAGTTCCTAGGAAATGTAATACTTCATATACATTAATAAAATATATTTTTGGGTACAAGATGGACACGGAAAAAAAAGATAGGGGGCTATGATTCCATGAGAGAGGGGGCTTAAGGGGATACGTCTTTTTATTATATTTTATTTACCCATAATTGATTTTATGGAGAAAAGGGGTTACATGAGCCTCTTGGGAGGAATGCCATGTGGTTCTTGTTTTCATGTAATTATATAAGCATCCCTTGTGGGTTATTTTGGGGCTTCATTTGTTCTTATTCATTCACTATTACACCCTTCTCACTCTTTCATTTTTGGTGCATAATTATTTCTAATTCGTGTGCTATTTGTCTAAGCATGGAGACAAATGGATGGAGGAGGAGAGATATTGCTAGATGGATGCAATACATTACTGATCATTCCATAAGGGAATGGATGCCTGTGTGCATGAGATTGATGGTAGTTTTGAAAGAACTTTCCATGGTTGAGAATCCTTGGAGTTTCCAGTAGGGATATTTCCTGACAAGTAACACTAGAGCCCTTGAGAGAAATGGAACAACATGAGGGACTATGGCAGAGAAAGGTGTTCATTTCTTTGGATTGTGCAGGCTGAGGGGGAAAGAGAGCTGGAAATTCATATTTGTTGTGTGGTTGGGAAACCTGAGAGCTAGTTAGCCAACTATTGTGTCTTTTAGATTTGGCCTAGGACCTATTCTTGTGGATTCATAGCCTTGGATCGGGGGTGACCTATTGTTGAGAGTAAAATAACGACAATGTTTATGGTTGGGAGGAATGTCCTTGGTCTACAGCCAGTTGGTGAATGTTTACTTGCAAAGATAAGTTTTTTCTATGTTTTCTGTATAATGTACATTCCGCTATGTATTTAATTATCTCTGAGATATGTATTTATAATGTTCCTGTCTATTGGTTATTTGTTGTGCATGGCATGTTGTTTATTTATTTTATGTTGTAGCATGGATCTTGATTAATGCATGTGGGTCTTCCATTCTTGATTTAATATTAAATGTTATTAGAATCTGAGATTAGTTTAGAAGCGAGTTTTTGGAGTAGCGTGGCCAACCTGTGGGTGGTTGGGTACATTAGAGATTAGCGTACCTATCATGTGGGTGGTTGGGTATGTTACAGATTGGTATAAGAGCTGCTAGTTGAAACACCATAATAATATGGGCCAAAATGAGTTCGAATTTGAGAATTTCGATGTCACAGATTTCAAACTGTGTGAATTTGGGGAAAAAAAATATTAGAGAGAAATATCCCCAAATTCATAGGAAAATTTGAGTTTAAATAATTCAGGATTGTTTGAGAAGATTAATGGGTTTCTTCTGCAAAGTTGCAGACATGAGTTCGACTTGGAAGGTTGAAATTTCCTACTTTTTTAATGGTCATTGTAGAGTGAGGTGCAAAGGAATCCAATATAAACCTAAGGCTCAAGAGAGGTAGTGTATTAGGTTGCACGGGTTCAGAGGATGCAACACTAATACCTTTAGATAGGTCAAAGGAAGTTCAGGAGAGATAGCATTGCAAGAATCATGCAGAAGCCAGAGCATCATGCAGACAGGGATCCTTGTAAAGGATCATTGAATCATGACCATTCCCTTTTGAATTTCGAGAGCGATCACAACTGTTGAATAAAGGAAGCTATATATTTTTAGATCAGGATTCAAGTAAACAAGAACCGTCAAATCAAACTGGTCAATCGTCAGTCGTTGATTGAAGCTATTAGGAGATAGAAAATTCTGGAACTTTTCCACTTCGGTGATTATGGGAGGCAGGGAAAAAGAATGAAATGTCGAAGGTTGAAGTCATGAAAACCCATCGACCATTCGATCTAATAGGAGGCTCGAGTGAAATCGTAGTCGTTGGTCAGGCTCATCTGACATTGACCACTTCGGGAAGTTTAAGTCCAAGAGAATTGAACCATTTTATAATTGTTATACCATGGATTCCCATAGTGTCGAAGTCCCAAATTCCCATCGACCGTTATATCAAGGGAAGGAATTTAAGTCCAAGAGAATTGAACCATTTTATAATTGTTATACCATGGATTCCCATAGTGTCGAAGTCCCAAATTCCCATCGACCGTTATATCAAGGGAAGGAATTCGGGAGTAATGTTGACCATAAAATCTAGCAATGGTGGAATGATAAAGTAAGCAGAGGTGTTAACTGACAGTAAGAGATCATCATTGCTTTATGACCACTTTGACAAGTATAACTTCGAGGAAAATTGAACTACTTGATATTCGTAGTATCCCATAGTCCTAGAGTGAGGAAGCCCCAAAATATCACCAATTGTCATATTGAAGGAATAATTCAGGAGAAATTACAGTTGTTATATCATAAGTAAAAGGATAGAAATGTTTCGGGACTCTGAAATTTTGTCACTTTGACGACTACTGGAGACTAGGAAAAGCCACAAAGTGTCGAAGTCATGAAGTGTCAAAGCCATGAAGTGAAAATATGTAGCCATGCGATTATGCAGGTCGTCATATATGGAGTGGATGAATGTGGATTGCCTATTTTTTGGATGATGTGTCTTATGCCACGTGGCAGGGGTGACATATGAAGACATGTGTCGCATGAATTCAGGGCCTTTTGCAGCCCAACATGTCCATTTTGGAGGGACACATTACACACATACTATGGGTCCATGTCACCATAGGTGACATCATCATGCCATGTTATCTCCGAGAGTATGGCCTCTGGGGGTGTCCAACATCTCTACTAGCAAAAGTGTTGAATACCGAAGTCATGAATTCATGTAGACTGTCGATCTAAGATCCCTTTGGGACCTTTCTCAATCGTTATATCAAGCCGTGGAAGGATGGCACAAACACTTTTCCATATATAACTCTGGGGAAGTTGAACAAATTTGGAGTTGTCATATCTCAGATTCCTAGAGTGATGAAGTCTCGAAATGATTAAGGATTGTTCCTCTCCTTAAGTCCTAGCTGTTGGATTAAACAATGGAAGGATAGGGTAAGTTCTTTGGTGTGTAAAAATCTAGGGGAGTTAAACGACTTGATAATTATAATGATCCAGAATCCCAGAGCACCAAAGTCCTGAACTAATTAAGGACCATCCATCCCAACGCTTGATTAGGTTGCGGTCATTGATCCCGTTGAAGCCTCCAGATGGGGAGGGATCATCCAGTCAATGGGATATTAAATCTTGACCGTCTGATACNTGGGAGGGATCATCCAGTCAATGGGATATTAAATCTTGACCGTCTGATATGCTAGTGGAGCTAATTAAAGGTTTCAACGATACTCTTGGATAAGTTGGAATAATTAAAGGCCAAAGTCCAGAGGAATTGGTCCCAACCCCAGTCTCATGATAAGGTAAACGGGTTGATTAGAGGCATGAAGGGCCTGGAAGTAACCAATCCCTTATACATTGTGTTCAAACAATCTCCCGTGTAGAAGAATATAGAGGAAGGCACTAAATAATGATTAAGCCATTGGTTTCGAGCCTTGGTCACATGGAAAGTGGTTTGAAGGAAGTGCATATGGAGAATTCAAATTTTGTACAAGTTAAAGGAGTTGTGGAATATTTCGAGAATATCCTATTGCAAAACAAAAGAAAAGGAGTTGAAAGTGACTTTTCAGGAAGCCATAACTTTCATATCAGATATCATATTGGGGTAAGAGCATAGCCATTAGAAAGATGATTTAGAGGAGAATAACATCGAATTGTTATAATTTGGAGAATGATGATATATTTATTCATGGTCTGCTGAGGAGCAAGTGCATATGGAGAATTCAAATTTTGTACAAGTTAAAGGAGTTGTGGAATATTTCGAGAATATCCTATTGCAAAACAAAAGAAAACGAGTTGAAAGTGACTTTTCAGGAAGCCATAACTTTCATATCAGATATCATATTGGGGTAAGAGCATAGCCATTAGAAAGATGATTTAGAGGAGAATAACATCGAATTGTTATAATTTGGAGAATGATGATATATTTATTCATGAATTAAGAAGAAATAATACTTGTAGCATTAATTGGCAGATTTTTATAATATGTATAATTCTAACAAAAATGGTTGCTTGCATATTTGGTAGGATTAGAGATTTCATTGTATAAATTCCATTCTAGGATTGGTAATCATAGGAATGGAAGCATGACAAATCTTGTAGAAGTTGGTTGAGGAAACAAAGAACTACATGGAAAGTATTGAAAAGTGGATAAATAACTCAAGAATAGTGGAACAAAAGTATTAGTCAACAACTACAGGATATTAATGAATTGCAAATACAAAAGGAAGAATCCTCACATAAGACATGAAGCTAGCAGGTGAATTATGTTAGTAATGGGCATATAAAGGAAAAGTATGATTTCATAACCTTGAAGGAAGAGAGGTGTAGAGAGTTGAAAGATTATGTGTGAAAAAAGTAGTCTAATGGATAACTAGGATTAATAGTATTTGATTCAAGAATGTTGTGGAATGTTTGAGCTAATTCATTCTAGGGTGATAGAAAGTTTCATAAAGGTAATGTTGGATATGAATACCCAAAAGGAGTTGTTTCAAATTGAGTATATTGGTTGGATTGCAGAATGGGCAAGTGAAAATTGGCTGGAAAGTATTCAAACTAGGGAACAATAGTGCAGATGAGAAGAATGGGAGCACACAAGGCAGTAAGGATCTACATAAATTCAAGGACAACCAACTACAAGATAAATGAATAAACAAATAAGTGAATTGAAACATAAAAGCACTAGACTACATGATGGATACCACGAAGCTAGAATGCATATGCATTAGTAGGCATGTTGATAGTGAATGATTGACACACATAGATGTGCATTGTGCATGTGTACATGCTTGGATATGCATATGGAATGCTTGTAGATGTAGAATATTCTGTTATTATGAAATAATGATGTTATAGAAATTGAGTATGACTAATGATGGATTATTTATTCAGGAAAAATGATATAGCATGGTTAAATATGTGGATGTTGTTGTTTCTTAAGATTTCCATATATGTGAAGAACCATGAGGGTGGTCGGAATTGGTTATGGTATCATAACGAGGTTAATTCAAGAGACATAATCCTTCTATAACAATGAATATCCATAGAGCTAGTCATGTGTGAGACCATAATATGGTTGGATATAGAAGGGATATATCACTATGTGAGTAATAAATGGTATCTAATGTATATCTGATCTTTGGACTGCAACCTCTTTGCCGACATTCAAGAGCACTTATGAATTATATTATTGATGTTGTGTTTGGGTTGAAAAGGAAGGTATCCAAATAGTTAGGAAAATAGTAGGAAGTGTGTGGATGATGTATTGAAGTGTTGGCCAGGCCTTCCAACTCATCGTGGTGGAATGCATGACATAGTTATGTGGTATTATGTATTCAATGCATGGATGCATTGTGTAGTTGTGGCCATGGGTATTGGCACATCGATTATTATTTTATTTAGTAATTAATTGTTGCATTATTAAAAGCATGTGGTACTGAAAATACATAATGATGAATAGTTTCATTATATTTAATATGAATACTAGTTGAAGGTGATTGGATTGTTCTTTGTTACAATTCTGAGATCACTTTTGGAACTATTGAAAATGTTACAGGTAATATTAGAGGAATTATTGAATGCATTTTGGAGAATGCATGTAAATATTATATAACATAGAAATGATTGTGCTAACAGATGAAATGATGCAAGTATTGCTAACTCATGAAGTTGAAAACACTTCAAGAGTTGTTAGTTAATGCAACAAGAAAGTTGCAGGTAAAAGTAGGTATATAATGATAAATTATGGAAAATTTATGTCAAGGGAATAGAGTGATAGAAATATTGGCAGATAGAAGAAATAAAATATTGGTTGATAATAGATGTGTAAACAATGATGCGATCATTCCAGCTAATAATTGGATTAATGGAAGTGATTGAATTGTTGTTGTTAGATAATGCAACAAGAAATTTGCAGTTGAGAGTAGTTATATAATGATAAATTATGGAAAATCTATGTCAAGGGAACGAAGTGATAGAGATATCAGCAGATAGAAGAAAGAAAATATTGGCTGATAATAAATGTGTTAAGAATGATGGGTTCATTCCAGTTAATATTTGGATTAATGGAAGTGATTGAATTGTTGTTTTAAACAATTCTGAGATCACTTTGTACTGCTTGTACCACTTGGGCCTTGCACTGCTTGTTTCTACTTCAGTATGAAAATGCCACCCGTGCTTAACTTTTGTGTTTTAATGTTTTGATTGTTAGAAAGTTTGTTGGGGCATGTAAGAAACCTTGTCAAATTTAAAAGGGACTAACCTCGATTAAAAGAATCAACAATCTAAAAGTTTTCGTAAACTGCTTCGGATGTTTCAGCATCGAAAAAGGTGTAAAGTGACTAAAATCGCCTGAGAAGTCCAAAATAAAATAAAATTTGAGCGTCGTTTTCACCGGCGTCAGCAGATTCAAGACTTTCCTCACCCTACGAATAATCCTGGGCATAGATATGGCCGACGACCGATTGAATCAGCCTTGATGGATTTCTTAAATAAGCAATGAACCATGTTTCTCCTGACTCACTTATGAAGACCGACGTCGGTAGAAGATTAAGGTGATGAAAATCGTTTGAGAAATAAAAATAACACTGCCGACCGCCGAACCCCAAAATAAGTTTGGTATTGGAAAAAGGGAACTAATTGTTTTCCTGACATAATAATCACTTCAATGACTCTCGGTATTGACAGTTGTGGCCTCTAGTCCTTCAAACATGATTTTTATCCACGTGATTAATTATTTTCAATAACCCAACTCGATGTCAAAGTTTTACAAAGAAAAAAGCATGAACAAACTCATGACGTGATAACCATGATGAAAAAAGAGAAAAGATCTAATATTTTTTAGCACAAAAAACTTAAAGAAGAATACATGTCTGATTCACAATAATTCCTTAAAACTCATATATATATATATATATACAAAAGGGAAAACCCTTTGCCAGTCTCGGTTTACATTTGAATAAATAAACTTCAACGATTCGACTAACTAGCCTGATCGCCGTAAGATTAAAAAATTTTACAAAGAAAGGGAAAAGAGGTGTTAAACCACACTTTTGGGAATGTGGAGAAAGAAATCACTAACTATGCATCACCTATGCAGTGGTCCTGTCTCAGTTTGTCTTTCACACTTTGTGCTGACTTATGCTCCGTTGTCACTGCCATCCGCTGCGTGTCGCATAATTCCATGATTGTGTCTTATGCCTCTCGAAGTTTTCTCTATAGCCGGATGACGCTTCCCACCCGACCTTGTGGTGGCAATATCCCCTGGGTTTTCTTCGCCAATTGACGTCACAGTTCCCTATTCTCTTGGTAGAGCTCGACTATTGCAATTTGAGCCTACTCTAGTTGTTGAGATGAATTTCCAATAGAAGAACCTGACGATTTTGATCTCCCCTCTCCTCTCTCACCTACTTTTTCGGTTGTCTCGACCAGCTGCGAGTGATTAGTGGGGATTACAGATTCCTTGCAGGCTGGACGTACCTTCCATTCAGCTTTGCGACGGTCCCCCTCTCCTTCCAAAATTTTCTTCTTAGGCCTTCCTCTTCTCCAAGATTTCGGTGCTAGAGAAGGTGCAGCCTCCAGGGTATTTCTCCTGGACATATCTGTAACCACCCCAATCTCGTGCCTGGACGATGATGCTACCTCTGGGCTGATAGTGGTACCTCTCAAAACCCATAGAAAGGAATCCCAGGTGCACTGAGGGTGAGATATTGCACTCCATTTTCCTCGTAGACCTCGTCCCATGCTTGAAGGAGATCCCATAAATGCAACAGCTTATAGATTAAGAGACTTAAAGTGTCCACAGACAGTAAGGAGTCACTCAGCTGGACATCACCAAGACAAATTTACCAAACCAAATTTCCAGAAAATATGAACTCGACATATGAGAAGGATTGCTCGCCAAGATCCTGGAATTTATAGGGAAATCAAGGAGTGACACCAGGTTGGCCAACATAATATCCATGCCTCGCGACATGATGTTTGAAAATTTGGCACGCCGGAGCTAATCGATGGATGTTATCCAGAACATGAAAGCGTCGTCGATCGGGGTTGCAGAAAACGTGCGGCACGATCCTTTCGATCCTTTTGAACTTATGAACCTTCTTTATTGATGGATGATGGTTGGTACGCCTGATAGTATGGGTTCTAGAATTTTTTAACAACTTATTTTGTATGATATCCGACCCCTCGGGAGCACACATGCGCATAATTTGTCCTCAACATCCTTTCTTGATGATTCCAAAGGTCAAGTAAGTACTGTGATAATTCATATATGCATATCTATCATACTTGATTTAGACACACTATAACATGTTGAGGTGCTCATTAAAACTGAAGAAGGGCGATGGCTTCACAGATCTCTCAAAGAATGCGTTCGAGATCACGTAAATATTAAAAACAACTAAGACTAGCAAGCTGCACAGGTACATGTTGATATTTTAATTTATTTATGTCAAATCATAAGTTGATTAATTGCTAAACTACTTTTGTTTTGAATATAGGGAGAAACTTCTCGATCACCGACTAAAGTATGTCCTATGAATCCGCCGAAGAACTAAAAGAAACGCTGAGACTGAATCACCGAAGTGATGGGGGATGTTGGTATGGAATCCCCGACAACTTCTCTGACATGAGCGACATAGTCAAGTTGCATTTTGAATGAGGATTGCTATGGACCGAAGAACTCACAAAGGTGGCTGATGCAAAGCCAAGGCAAGTGCAACAATTTTCCATATATCCGATCAGGACCAAAGCAACGCTACAAAAGTTGAAATCCAGTTTGGTCAAGTACCGAGCGCATGCAACAAATATCAGAGGAATATATGCGGCTCCTATGAATCAACATAGATATTCATGAACCCAAACTTGTGAAGAACTACTTGTTAGTTGGTCTGAATACGAGAAGAACCATCCTTTTCAAGAAGATATCTTGAGTTGAATGTTCGGGAAGTTGTTGAAAGAAGATGCCATGTGGCAATTTTTTGTTTCTTGAATCACACTTAGCCATTAACTTTAGTTACAACTTTAGGTTATAAATAAAGGCCTCAACCGATTAATAAGGGTCGATGGTTTGTTGCAAGAACTCTTTTCTTTCTAGTTGTTAAGAATTATTTTGGAGCTGCTATGAATGAAGAAGTCCTTCTGGACCATAGACGAAGTTGTTTTCATCATATGCATGTGTAATTGAACCTGGAGAAGAACTATTTCCTTTTCAGTTCATGAGCAGATGTAACAAGTAAGAGCTATCGAATATATTTTCAAGTTATCTGGTGCAATTTATTTGTTGTTCTTTTCTCTAATTATGGAAATGATGAATTGTTGTGTGGATATACGATGAAGGATTATGGTAGATGAATTATTTTTCTTGCTATTGATCTTATCATATAAATGTTTTCTTCTAATAATTAATATTCTCAAATAGTAATTGGATGCTCACATGGTTAATGTATTATTACTAGACATGTGGTATAAGATTACTGTTTGCATGTTTGAGCAGCGGGTTATCCCAAGCTCAACCTCTTTTGCAGTAGTTAAATTTTCTCTCATTTTGTTTCTTGGATAGTTTAGGTTAAAATTTCAGCTAGTGATCGAATGATCATATGGTTAAAGTATTATTACTAGGCCTATGGTAAGAAATCATTGTTCTAAGTGAGGGTTATCTTGAGCCTGACCTTTACCAGTCTTTTTACTTCCTTATCATTGTGTCATCAAGTTGGTTTATACCATATTTTTCTCACATTTATCCTAACTAAAGAGAAAATACCAAAAGAGAAAATCCTGATTGAAGGATGTGCCTCCACAAGAAAACATAAAACTCATCGATTAAATTGGTCGGATCGTGGGATCTGGAGAACCATTCTAATCAAAAATGATGCAGAGTCTAATTGGGCCTCGGTGGCAGGTTTGGTTCCTACTGTTGAGTTAAGGGGTTTAAGACCCATCAACAGAATTGGTGCTAGAAGGAGGGCTTGAACCTTTGACCATGTGGGCATGAGAATGAATGACTGAATATGTAAGTTATATGATATTCTGAACAACGTATAGATTCCTAACGACCCACATGCATGGCTAGTCATTCAACAAACAACCCACCTTTACCGAGTACTCCCAAAGCAGATAACTCGCCCGACTCCGAGGAAGGATATCTTCACCCTGAAATACCTTACGCCCTCCCTCACAAGGAAGTGAATCAGTTTAGATGGATTACCAAATCTTATGCCCGACAAATCGACACGTTGCCATTCAACCCCATTCTCCCTCGAAGAAAAAAACAAGGCAGACCAGTGGTCATCACTCCCAAAAAAAATTTCGTACACTCCGTCAAAGACTTAATAGACTTCACGAGCACTTAAATCCAAGAACCTCTTGACCTCATACCCCAGACGCCAGTCGACGACATCTTCGAACCTAACGATCTTTCAGAGGAGGAAGATCCTAACTCCGACTCTGAAGATATGGAAGAGAAAAATAGTCATGAGGAGGAGAGAGAAGTTCCACTTCAAGGCGACCAACCTTGGTTGGTTGGGGATGCTATGGCCATCCCTGGACGAATACACAATATCCCTAGGCACCTGGAAAAGTTTCTCCCCAAGTATGATCCTGAGACCTCAGGATTGTCCAAAGATCATATCAAGAAGTTCATAATTGCGATCAGGCTTATGAACATTCAAGATGAAGACGTGGTATGAAGAATTTTCCCCTACATGTTTGAGAACTCGGCTTCCACTTGGTATTTTAACTTTCCAGTAGGATCCATAACCAGATGGACTAAGTTCCAAAAGGAGTTCCTAGACAAATTTGTCGAAGAAACTACCATGGGAGCCCTTATGGCCGAATTGTTCGTAGCCACCATGACCCCAAAGGAAAGGGTCAAAGATTTCAATCAAAGATTCATGACTAGCCTGAACAAGTTTCATCTCGTGGAAAAACCAACTCAAGAGTTGCAAATCGAGGTCTATGCTAACGCTCTTCCGACCTCTATTTCCATGTTCGTTAAAAGAGCCGCTAAGCAAACCCTCGTGGAGAATTTTGAAGAGGCCAAGATGATAGAGTTCCATATGAAAGTGTGTAAAGAAGGCCAAGCATCTCTAGCAAGAAAACAAAGCCATCCCCCTCCCAGGAGAGGACTCCTCTTGACCAGACTGTCGGGGAAGCCAGTTGAATCAACTCCCGATAAGGGTAATGGGGATATAGAAGACCTGCAACGCACGGTCAAGAAACTATAAAATAAGATTATAGATATGAAAATAAATGTGGGTGAGCAAAACCAAGGCCAAAGACCCTATAAGCCTTTCTTTAAAAGAAACCATCCTTTGAAATTAATTGAACCTCCCCCAGCCAACCTAAACATTGACTTAGGGAATGTCGCATCTAATTCTTTCAGTACTTACCACCAAGAGAACCACTCAAAAAGGGAATGTCCTTAGTGGGTGAATGCCATGAATTTAATGGCCAATAGTTTTATGGGTGAAGTATCTATGACCGAACCTCCCAACAGTTCGACCTTTAACATTTCTGATCAGGAAGAGGCTAAACCACCACAAGACATGGCCATGATGATATGGGATCTCGACGTGATCACATCTTCAGATGATCTGTTTAAACATTAGGCACCACCCACAGAGATATCGGTGGTACAAACACCTAGTAAGGGTCAACCCATCCCAAAAGATACCGATGCCACCCATGTCCCATAAAGTAAATTAACTCCCAATCGCCCGAGAATGCATGTCGCTCCTAGTAAATAGCCTCTAAGAATCCATACACGAGAATATCCTAATATAGATTATAACGTAGTTGAATATTTGAAGAAGATGAAAGCTAATATATTAGTTATGGATGTATGTAGAATCCCTCAGAAAAAAGACCTTATGTTGTAGGCTCTAAGTTCGGTAGAAAACCCGGCCACTGAAAATGGTTGAGAGAAGAATCTACCCCTACAGATTTGGAAATAAAACCAAATATAAACACCTACTCAGAAGGCAGGAAGGAGAGACATTTCGTGCCTCCTTTCCTTTTAACATTCAAAGTCTTCAATAGGAATCTTCACAATTTTCTGGTAGATTCCAAAGCATCTTCTAATGTCATGCCCTTGGCCATTTGTTATAAACTAGGTGTTGTCCCTCTCAAAAGAGATAAGCATGTTATACAACTAGACAGAGCCTAGGTCAAGGTTATGGGGGAACTCAAAGATGTAATGATCAGGATAGTGACACACCCTAGTTTCGTGAAGGTGATTGACATCATTGTAGTAGATATCCCCGAGACATATGGGCTATTATTGAGTCGACATTGGTCCGAAAAACTGAATGGATATTTTAGTACAGACTGGGAACACCTCTGGCTACCATTAAAAGGGTACACAGACATGATTAGGATTGACAGAGAGAGGTATCTGAAGCACACTGTTACTAACCTAGAAACCCTGAATGAATCCTCATCTACGGAGTTCCCCGTGCTAGGTAATTATTCCTGTGATTCTTATTTCAGGATTTTCCCCCCTTTTCCTTTTGATGTCCCTATTACCTAGAGCTCTGAATTGGTTTTTCGAAACCGAGATCTGATACCGGTAGGAGGGACCCTCTTCCACCAAGAATATGTGTAAGAAAACCCTGAACAAAAGATAAGAAAGAAGCAAGGTGATGAGGAGGAAGGAATGAACAACACCCTCTCAAAGATCCAGACTATGTACTTTGACAGATCTAAATCACAGGAAATATTTTGGGCAGGATGTATCCTTATTAATCCAAAAGATAAACGACATTTTTTATCTTTTAGGGTTGAATTTGAATGTACGAATACCACTGTCGAGTATGAATCTTTGGTACAAAGGTTAAAGAAAGTGATAGCCCTAAACGTCAAAGAATTGAAGGTTTTCGGAGACCTGAAGATTATTATCAAGCAGATAAATTTGATGTACATCATAGCCCCTCAGATTCAAATAATCAGCAATTGAAGGTGCACTGACCGATGGATCATTTTGAAGCCTTTAACATCACTATGATATCCAGAGTGAAGAATGTCCTTGCTAACTCCCTGACCACAATTGTTTCATGGTTGTCGCCCCCAGATGATCTTGAACTTGAAGCTCTACGAGTCAATGGCCAAGTCCTCAAGAAACATTTTCAATATATATATATAATAATAATAAAATAAAAAAATCTTCGTTTGAGTTTCATTTTTGTTTTGTATGTGTGTTTCATAAGCTTTGTTGTAGATACTCCGATTATGGTTTCTCTTGATTTTTTTTCTTGCAACTTTTTTTCCCTATGCTTTTAAAGGGTTGTTCTCGGTAGGACAATGGTTGATCTTGAGTCATGCGATATATAAATCTCTGTTCCAAACTCATGGCTCACACTCAATAACAGAAGCATCAAGGAACCCGTGGTTACTTTGAGGAGTTCTCTAATCTGACTTGCGTAATTGAACGACTTCCAAAAATGTCTGAAGTGTCTACTTAGTGGTTGGGAAAACCTTAAGGGGAAAAAGGAAAGGCCGGAAATGACTCTGTGAACCTGAAGGAGGAAATGGTAAAGGATTCAGCTTAACCACCTCGCTTTGCAAGTTAAACATACATCATCCTCTCTCACTCGCTCTGGGCATCTCACCAAATAAAGGTTGATATAAATGGAGTGAACAGTGGGAGAGGGTATGCAGATATCTTTGTTGGGGTTATGGACACTCATTGGAAGTGGATAAATGACTATGATGTTGGGGTGACTTCGTCGGGGCTATATACGCTCACTAGTAGCGGAGCAACACCATAGCAAGTGATTAAAGGTAATTAAAGGCTTAACGCCAGTGAATACTTTACCAGATATTTTGTCAAAAGAAAACAGGGCATGAGTTAGGGTATGGGAAATGAGGGAGGAATTGAGGTTAAGAAACACCACAGGAATACCCAGAAGCATTAACTGAATAATTTCAAATGAAAAGGTAAAAGGGAGCTCTGATCTAAAACCAGTTAAGTTCCCCTTTAGTTTCCATATCAACTGAGCTATGGAGGAGGAACATAGATTCTGCTTTCACCCAATGAATCGCCATTTGTTGAGCACTCAATACACCCTAAAAAGTTTGGGCTTATTTTCTACTTTTTTCGGTACCACTTGGGCCTTGCATCGCTTGTTTTTACTTCAGTATGGAAATGCCACCTGCGCTTAAATTTTTTGTTTTCATGTTTTGATTGTTAGAAATTCTGCTGGGGCATGTAAGAAACCTTGTCAAATTTAAAAGGGACTAACCTTGATTAAAAGAATCAACAATCTAAAATTTTCCCTAAACTTCTTGGGACATTTTGGCATTGGAAAAGGTGTAAAGTGACTAAAATCGCCTGAGAAGTCCAAAAATAAAATAAAATTGAGCATTGTTTTCATCGACGTCGGTGGATTCAAGACTTTCCTCACCCTACGAATAAGACTAGGCATAGATATCGCCAACAACCGATTGAATCAACCTCGATGGATTTCTTAAGGAAGTAGTGACCCAAGTTTCTCCTGACTCACTTATGAATATCGACGTCAGTAGAAGATTAAGGTGATGAAAAGTGTTTGAGAAATAAAAACAACATTATCGACCGCCGAACCCCGAAATAAGTTCAGTATTGGAAAAAGGGAACTAATTCTTTTCCTTATGTAATAATCACTTCAATGACTCTCGGTATCGACAGTTGTGGCCTCTAGACCCTCAAACATGATTTTTATCCACGTGATTAAATATTTTCAATAACTGAAGTCAATGTCAAAGTTTTATAGAGAAAAAAAGCATTAAAAAACTCATGACGTGATAACCATGATGAAAAAAGAGAAAAGATCTAATATTCTTTTGCGCAAAAAACATAAAGAAGAATACACGTCTGATTCACAATAATACCTTAAAACTTATATATATATATATATACAAAAGAGAAAACCCTCCACCAGGCATGGTTTACATTTGAATAAATAAACTCTGACGATTCGACTAACTGGCCCGGTCGCCATAAGATTACAAAATTTTACAAAGAAAGGGCAAAGAGGTGTTAAACCACACTTTCATGAACGTGGAGCAAAAACCCACTAACTATGCATCACCTATGTGGTGGTCCTGTCTCAGTTTGTCTTTCACACTTTGTAGTGACTTATGCTCCATTGTCACTACCATCCGCTACATGTCACACAATTCCACGATTGTGTCTTGTGCCTCTCGAAGTTGTCACACAATTCCACGATTGTGTCTTGTGCCTCTCGAAGTTGTCTCTGAAGCCAGATGATGCTTCCCTCGCAACCTTGCGGTGGCAATATCCCCTGGTTTTTTTCCGCCAATTGATGTCACAGTTCCATATTCTCTTGCTAGAGCTCGACTATTGCAATTTGAGCCTGCTCTAGTGGTTGAGTAGAATTTTCAACGGAAGAACCCGATGATTTTGATCTCCCCTTTCCTCTCTCACCTCCTTTGTCAGCTGTCTCGACCAACTATGAGCGATCATTGGGCATTACAGATTCCTCGTAGGCTGGACGTACCTTCGGTTCGGCCTTAGGGCGGCCCCCCTCTCCTTCCTGAATTTTCTTCTTAGGCCTTCCTCTTCTCCGTGATTTTGGTCCCGGAGAAGGTGCAGCTTCCTGCATATTTCTCCTGGATGTATCTGTGACCACCCCAAGCTTGTCCCTGGATGATGATGCTACCTCCAGGCTGATAGTTGTACCTCTCAAAACACACAAAAAGGAATCCCAGGTGCACTGAGGGTGATCTATCGCACTTCAGCTACCTTGTAGACCTCATCCCATGCTTGAAGGAGATCCCATAACTGAAACATCGTAAGAGACTCAAAGTGTCCATAGACGGTAAGGAGTTACTCAGGTGGACATTGCCAAGACGAATTTACCAAACCAAATTTCCAAAAAATATGAGCTCAACATATGAGAAGGATTGCTTGCCAAGCTCCTGGAATTTATAGGGAAATAAAGGAGTGATGCTAGGCTGGGAAACATAATATCTATGCCTCATGAAATGATGTTTGAAAATTTTGCACGCTAGAGCTAATCGATGGATGCTATCTAGAACATGAAAGCGTTGTCGATTGGGGTTGCAGGAAAATGTGCGATGTGATCCTTTCGATCCTTTTGAACTTGCGAAACTCCATTATTGATGGATGACATTTGGTACGCTTGATAGCATGAGTTCTGGAATTTTTTAACGACTTTTTCTGTACAATATTCGATCCCTCGAGAGCACACATGCACATAATTTGTCCTCAGTGCCCTTTCTTGATGATTCCAAAGGTCAAGTAAGTACTGTGATAATTCATACATGCATGTCTATCGTACTTAATTTAACCACACTATAACATGTTGAGGTTCTCATTAAAACCAAAGAAGGGTGGCAGCTTCGCATATTACTCAAAGAATGTGTTCGGTATCACGTAAGTATTAAAAAAAAATAAGACTAGAAAGCTGCACAGGTACGTGTTGCTCTTTTGATTTATTTATGTCAGATCATAGGTTGATTAATTTCTAAACTACTTTTTTTTTTACTACAGGGAGAAACTTCCCAATCATCTACTAAAATCTTTCCTATGAATCCATCGAAGAACTGAAAGAAACGCCGAGACTGAATCACCGAAGTGATGGGGGATGTTGGTCTATAATCCCTAAAAACTTCTCTGACATGAGCGACATATTCAAGTCGCATGTTGAACGAGGCTCACTATGGATCGAAGAACTCACAAAGGTGGCTGATGCAAAGCCAAGACAAGTGCAACAATTTGCCAAACATCTGATCAGGGCCTGAGTGACGCTACAGCAACTAAACTCCAGTTTGGTCAAGTACCGAGCGCATGCAGCAAATATCAGAAGAATATATGTAGCTCCGATGAATCAACATAGATCTCCATGAACCCAAACCTCTGAAGAACTGCTTGTTAGTTGGTCTGAATACGAGAAGAACCATCCTTTTCAAGAAGATATCTTGAGTTGACTGTTCAGGAAGTTGTTGAAAGAAGACACCACGTGGCGATTTTTTGTTGCTTGAAGCACACTTAGCCATTAACTTCAGTTAGAACTTTAGGTTATAAATAAAGGCCTCGACTGATTAATAAGGGTCGATGGTTTGTTGCAAGAACTTATTTTCTTTCTAGTTGTTAAGAATTATTTTGGAGCTTCTATGAATGAAGAAGTCCTTCTGAACCATAGACAAAGTTGTTTTCATCATATGCATGTGTAATTGAGCCTGGATAAGAACTATTTCCTATTCAGTTCATGAACAAATGTAACAAGTAAGAGATGTCGAATATATTTTAAAGTTATCTGGTGCAATTTCTTTGTTGTTCTTTTCTCTAATGATGGAAATGATGAATCATTGTGTGGATATATGATGAAGAATTATGGTAGATGAATTATTTTGCTTGCTATTGATCTTATCATATAAATGTTTACTTCTAATAATTAGTATTCTCAAACAGTAATTGGATGCTCACATGGTTAACATATGATTACTAGGCCTATGGTATAGGATTATCGTTTTCATGTTTGAGCAATGAGTTATCCCAAGCTCAGCCTCTTCTGCAGTAGTTAAATTTGCTCTCATTTTGTTTCTTGGATAGTTTAGGTTAAAATCTCAGCTAGTGATCAAGTGCTCACACGATTAAAGTATTATTACTAGGCCTGTGGTAAGAGATAACTATCTGCATGCTGGAGTGAGGGTTATCCTGAGCCCAAGCTTTCCCAGTCTTTAGAGTTCCTTATCGTTGTGTGGTCAAATTGGTTTATACCGTTGTTGGCTATCAGAAGTCACTCCTGGATTGCTTGCAGGAGCAGAGCCCGATGCCCATCAGTTTAATGTCACGATTTGTTTTTGTTTTTTAAGGGGGTGATCAGATGGAAGGAAACCCAGAACAATATCATCTCAACTCAGAAACCAGACCAGGCATGCATGAACAAGTGAGGTCTTGATAAAATCCAAACAATGAGTCGCAGTGAAAGGGTGAGTAGGTGGAAGACTTGCTTAAGAAGAGTGCGAAAGTCTATCACAGACATTAGGTGTGTAACAGACTGGAAGAGAAAGCATTCAAACACAAAGTCCCTTTATATTCAAACACAGGAAACCAGAGAATACAAAAATGCCATGAAAAATCCTTTATCATAACATAACTATAACAATCCACGTGAATCATTCAACTGTGAACTCTCCGGCATAAGATGAAACAAACATGGAAAAAGAAGAATTGTTTGTCATAAACCAAGAAGTCTCAAGCACAGAGGCATAACCAGGGAACCAGAATGTTTGCTGAAGCTTTACAGTTGGGAACTTAGCTCTACCATCGATAGATACAAAAATGGAAAAAATGCCTACATATACTCAAGACAACAACAACAGCAAAATCGAGACACTGCATTGAAGGCTTTGTGTCTGCATGGCTTTCTGATAGTCAACCTCTGAAAGATTGTGCAACTTATGTCAGACACAATTTGACTCTTTGACAGCTACAACAACAAATCGACATTCCTTAAATTCATGGCCGTGCTTTCCCATTATGGCGGAGAAGATATCTAACCACCACCAACTGCTTCAATAACTGCTTCATTGGGATCAAGGATGGCCCGACCAACTCAGCACCTTCAGGACATGGAAGACCTCATACATCGCCACCTGGAATAACTGACTGGATTAACGGATATGCGTGGAGGCTAGCACAAAAGGTGGGGGTATGGGAATGGAGTGATGGGGCCGAAACTGTGAGGACGTGAAAGAAGTAGCAAGGCGTGAGAAGGGTTATAGGGGGGGCACTCATGGAAAATGACGATAAGCGGAGGAAGTAGGAGAGAAGATGTGATGGACACCTTTTGGTGGGAGGCTGATGTGGAGGGAAGGAGACATGGGGTAGACGGTGAATGGATGATAAGGCGGGGGGGAAAGACCATGTGGATGAGTGAGAGTGAAGGGAGCGATGAAACACAGCAACAGGAGAAAAGGCTGGAGGGAAGATGATGTGATGGGAGAGGGACCCACACGAGTTAAAGATAGGGCAACTGAGAGGGATGAAGCTTCTCATGAGCCATTGATCTGGGCTCCTCGATCGTGGCCATCGGAGAACTGCATATGCGATTCCGGACCCCCGCCCTCCGATTAAAGGTAGAAAGGTGGGGGGTGGTTCGGAATGGTCTTCATCGCTGTTGATCCGAGCGTGCTAATCTGGGCTGTTGGAGAGGTGTGCCCCTGATTCCGAACCCCCCCGCTTAAAGGTAGAAAGGCAAGGGGGGTCCGGAATCTGACATGCGCCATTGATCCAGGCGCGCGAATCCCAGCCGTTCAAACTTAACTTTCGTTTAACACAGGGAAATTCACACCAAAACTTAGGACAAATGGGTTTTTAACCCTTTCCTTCGCATTCTAACCCCCTACACGAAATATCGCTAACATTTGGCTCCATGGGGGATAGATTCGTCCCTGTGATGCTCTAAGAACTCTTTTGCAGACTCAGTGCCTTTGCTATTGGGCTATGGAGTCACTTATTAGTCTAAAAAACAAAACAAAAACAATATTTACAAAACAAAACGAAAAGAGCCGACTGTGGCTCACAGAAAACATTTTTTTAAGAAATGCCCATTGACTGGGCCACTGAAAACCTCACTGCCTTCCAGATCCCCCAACCTGTAAGTGTTATTTGAAAATACTTCAAGGATCTTGAAAGGCCCGAACCAGAGGGCATCAAATTTACTGTGTTTTCCCTTTTCCTGCCTGGGTGCATCCCATTTGAGTACCAGATCACCCTGCTCAAATTATTTCTTCTTTCTTTTCCTGTCAAAAGCCTACTTGATCTTCTGCTGATGATTGTAAGCTCTGTCCAGGACCTGTTCTCTGATCTGCTGCACCTCCACTATCTGATGAATTCTTTTGAGCACATGGTTAGGTTCTCCCTCATAGTCTTGGAGGAGATTGGCTACAGGCAAGGCAAGCTGAGTGGGGAAGATGGCCTCAATTTCGTAAACCAGTTGGAAGGGTGAGAGACCTAGGGATTTCTTGGTTGTCACCCGGTCGGCCCAAAGGGAAAATTTGAGCTTTGAGTCCCAGGCCCTTTTATTGTCCTCCAATAGCCTTTTTATAAGCTTGATTAGGCTTTTATTGGAGGACTCTGCCAGTCCATTTCCCTGAGGATAGTAGGGAGTGGAGTGAACCAGTGAAATTCCAAATTGTTCACAAAACTTGACCAGGGGCTCAGACCGAAATGGGGAAGCATTGTCAGTGACAATTTTGCTAGGGCAGCCAAATCTAGCTATGACGTCTTCAAGGAAACTGATGATTACTTTGTGAGAAGTGCTTCTGGTGGGGACAACTTCTATCCATTTGGTGAGGTAGTCGGTTGCAGTTAGAATCCATCTGTGCTAGCCACTTGAGGGAGGATGAATTTCCCCGATGAAGTCCAATCCCCACTGCTGGAAGGGTGCTGAGGCCACCACAGGTTTTAGTGGCAGGGATTTGAGCTGTTTCTTTCCTAAGAATTTCTGGCATTTAATGCAAGCTCGTAATTCCCTACAAACATCAGGAAATAAGGTGGGCTAGTAGTACCTAGCTCAAAGGATCTTGTGAGCTCTGGTCTTCCAAAAATAATGACCTCCACAGAGACTTCTATGGAAGTCGAATATGACTCTCTGGGCCTGCTGCGGGTCCAGACATCTTATTAATACCCCCAGAGGGTCTTTCCAATACATGGTTTGGTCAATGAGGCAATATCTGACAACTCTGAGCTTTAAATCTCTTGCCTTGCTTTTATGCATTCCGTCAGGAGGCCTCAACTCTTGCAAAAAGTACAAGATATCTTTGTACCAGGGGCATTCTGCTAGTGGCACAGTGCTTTGGGAACCCCTGTTGGATGACTCAGCTTTCTCATTGATGAAATTAATTCCTAAGGCCCCCTGCAATTTGATTCAGCCAACAACTTGGCTAAACCTTGCCCCTTTATCAGCTTGGTGGGATTAATCTCCAGATCAAATTCTAGGATCTTGGCAATCCATTTACCTCTTCTTCCATCTATGTCAGGTTGTATAAGAATGTCCTTCACAGAATTTGAAGGGACATATGCAATGATCTTTGAATGCAAGACATAGACTCTAAAATCTTTGAGAGCTTTCACCAAGGCATAAGCCTGCTTCTCCATGATCTCGTATTGGAGCTCTGCATCTCTCAGTGCCTTGCTAAAGAAGGCAATAGGCTGTTCTTGCCCCTGATTGTTTTTCTGCAATAGAATTGTCGCTACTGTATCATAGGAAGCATAAGAAAATATCAGACAGTCTTTGGAATAATCGGGACTGACTAGCACAGGTGCTTCAGTCAATGCCTTCTTTATTTGGACAAAAGACTCTCTGGGCTCGACAATCCATTTTACTTCATTTCCTTTTTTGAGCATGGTTGTGATGTGTTTCACCAACTCAACAAAATTTGAGACAAACCTTCTCAGGAAATTAATTCTTCCCAAAAATGCTTGGACCTCTTTTTTAGACCTGGGAAGTGACAGGGCCTGGATTGCTTCTACCCTGTTAGGATCGATTCTCACTCCCTCTGCCAAGACTATGTGGCCTAACAGCTTCCCTTTTTGCATAACAAATAATGATTTCTTGGGGTTCAGGGAAAGGCCAAACCTGCGACACTTCAGGAAAAACCTCTTCAAGTGGGAGTGGTTCTCTATATCAGTCTTGGAGAAGACTGTTATGTCATCTAAGTAAATCACCACAAACTTATCTTTCTCCCCGATGAAGGCTATGTCCATGGCTCGCTGAAATGTTGCTCCTGCGTTCATCAACCCAAAGGGCATCTTGGCATACAAGAATGTGCCCCAAGGAGTGGTGAAAGTTGTCTTTTCCCTGTCCTCTGTCATGACTGATATCTGATTGTAGCCAGAGAAACCATCAATCATGGATATCTTGGAAGCACCAGTGACCTTCGGCAATATATGTTCCATGTTAGGCAGGGGATAATTGTCCTTCCTTGAACTCCTGTTCAGGTTCCTGAAATCGATACAGAGTATGATTTCTCCGCTCTTCTTTCTTACTGGGACCAAATTAGCTACCCAGACAGAGTATCTCAAGGGGACAATGATCTGAGCATCTAGCAGCTTCTTCACCTCCCTCTCCATGATAGGAAGCAGCGTAGGATTTATCTGTCTGAGCTTCTGCTTGAATGGTCTAGCCTCCTGTTTCAGTGGGATCTTGTGCTCAATGACTGACATGTCATATGTATTGAGGTATTTGTAGGTCCATGCAAACATGTCAGTGAACTCCCTCAACAACTCAGTGTATCCAATCCTTTGCTCCTCGGTCAAACTCTTTGACAGTTTGACAAATTTAGGCTCCTCTGATGTGCCTATGTTGCATTCAGCTGTATCAACATCATCACCTGAAACTCTGCCCTTTATCGCCACGTCATTCCCATCGAACAATATTTCTAATGGGATTAGACCTCTTGGTATGTGATTGTTGGGTAGCTGAATAATCTGGTGGTCAGCAATCTTATTTGAGAACTCTCCAAAGTGACGGTCACCCTCCACATCAGGATTTTCATCTATGTGCAATGCAGAAAATTCGTCTACTGATTGGAGAAACTTTTCGATCTCTTGATCATCCTCAAATACCTTCCAATATTTGACATTGTCCGGCACAGAGGGTCTGTATCTTATTTCCACCTCTGATCTGTCAGTGGGTGGCGCAGGAGCTTTGAACAAACTAGCCGAGAAAGCTAGAAAATCGGCTGAAGCATTTTCTTCCCTTGGAATGAATGAGATGTTGAAAGCCAGGAAGAAACTGTCAATTAGATCCCATAACTCTTTTCTGTAATTATTGAGATGAGGGTGCTTGGTCTGATAGACGTTTTTGACCTGCTGGACAATTAATTCTGCATCCCCGAACATAGCCATCTCCCTGATTCCCATCTCCTTTGCAGCTCTTAATCCCAGAACCAGAGCTTCACATTCTGCCACATTGTTGGTGACTTCAAATTCCAGTTTGTATGACAGAGATATGGTCTCTTGAGAGGGGGATTTGAATACTACCCTGGCACCTACACCTATACTGGAAGAAGCTCCATCAAAGAACATCTTCCAAACAGAGGTGGTTGGAGGGGGAAATTCTTGATTAAGATTGGGCTGCTTTCTGATCTGCAAAGGGGGCTCGGGAGTCTCAGTGAGCTGTAGTAAACTAGAGCCTAAATTAGTGTCCAAGGCATAGATGGGATGATTAGTGGGGTTTGCTTCATCACTGATAATGTAGGCTAGCTGGGCTTCTCTGTATAATCTCATATGTTCTCCTCCAAACACTGGAATGGTGGCATATGTAAGATCCATCTGCAAGGTTCCCCCCAATCTCTTAATCCAAGATCTCGACAAAAGCATGCCAAACTTGGGGGGGACATCAGCTACCACAATATCCATGACCATACTCTTCATGGGCAGCTAAAACAGGGAAACTACCAGGTCCTTGATGACTCCCAAACATTGTACCCTCCTGGAGTCGAAGGAATAGAGGTCATGATAGGCTCTGGTGACTTCTAATCCTAGCTCTTCCATGACAGCTTTAGGCATGAGGTTGTGGGAGGCCCCTGAATCCATTAAGAAATTATGCAGCACTTTGTCATGTATGTTCAGGGAGGTGTAGAAGGGAGGGGATGAATCATCTCTATCTTCTACCATGGGACCTAGGACCACTGCGGGCCTTTCATCTTGGAGGTTTATGAAGTCTGTGGAAGGGATTGAGGCTTCAGATTTCAATAGGTCAGAGAAGTTTTTTTTGAATTCTCCATGTTTAATTAACTCGATGAGGGGCACAGGGATTCTGATCTTTTGGATCTCATGTTCGAAATTGAAAGAAGACATAGACTTTGGAATTTCCCTAATTTCAGGAACATGACTTTGGACAATGGGAGAGAGGGGTTGGGCCTTCTTACCTCTGTGGTTGTCAGCTACCTCATTAGTAGGTTTCTCTGCTCTAGTGGACGGCTCTGGAACATCAGGTGTTGTTGCCCTTTTGTCAGATCTCAGGTTGTACCTGCCTCGACCGCCACTAGCTTTGTCTCCCTTGCTCAATTCATTCAGTTGACCATCCATGAGAGACTCTTCGTAAGCAGTCTGAGTGAGATGTGGGAAAGGAGGAGTGACTTCTAAAGAGTGGATTTTGGGCTCAGGCTCGTCTGTTTCCCCTTCTTGATCAGCCAAAAAATTGTTCTGAAAGGGAGCCTGAATTCTTTGGTCGTCCCTGTCTCTTTCCTTTTCTCTGTGCATAGTCGGGGGAGCAATGTTATTTGGCCTTCTGAAGCCCCCTTTATGTTTAGTGTTCTGAGATCCCTTATACATCTGATTCCTTTCCACCCTCAATCTCTTCACCTCTTCCTTATGGAAGTTCATTACTTGAGTCAGCTCATTTACTCGAGGGTGGGGCAATGATGGGTTGGAAGTTGAGGCTTCCGAATTTTCCTTTCTTCTGTCTGTGTCAGCCTGGCTTCTCAACCTGTCAGCTGCCAATATGTTGGATTCCACTTCTATAGTTGCATCTTACATCTGAGCTAAAGAGGTGTCTCTTCTTTCTCTTAATACGAGACATAAATCAGGGTCAAATGCACTAGCATATGAAATTTGAGCAGAGGCTTCTGAGGGCTTTATCTCTGCAGGAATTCTGTTATACATCTTATTGAACCTTTTGGAGAAGTCAGAGATAAGCTCCTCAGCAGACCGGAAGAGCGTCGTGTAGGGAAAGAGTGTAG
>CBVK0100033197.1:0-13539 GCA_900067695.1 Picea abies | reverse complement strand
TTGCTAAGGAGTTTGGTTTCCTAGATTCCCAATGGGCTGAGGTTTCAAGGAAGGGTTCTATGGAGAGGGGCCCTTGTGCCTTGTGGTGACATGTCTTGCCACGTATATCCATGGTTCATGTTGTGGTTGGTCCACGTGAAACGAATGATATCACACTATGTGTCTTGGATAGTCAAGGTTCTGACATAGAGTTTTGTCAAAGATCGAGAGGACGTGATGACATCTGCTTCCATGTGTTATGCAACATCTCTAGCCATGTGTCGTGCCACATTATATTATCCATATGAATCTGCCATTTCAATTGTCACATGTTCGTGCCACGTTAGCCTAGCATCTGGTCCTACTATGATGTGTCACGTCAGGTCTGCATGTCTTCGATGCTAGCTGGACACCCGACAGTGGCATTTGTGAATGAGCATTGTATGGATTTCTCGTGGTCCTGATGCTCGATGGGGAAAGGTTTCTAGTTTTGTTAAGGTTCAGGGATTCAGAAAATATACTAACTGATAATCGAGAAGTTGTTAATTGTGTTGACCGTTGGGAATCCAATGGATCCCAATGCCTGGTTGGGCATGGATTCGCCTCCAAGTTCTTCCCACTAGTATGTGTAATGTGCCTGTCGGTTATTGGCCGGAATGTGTCACGTTGGAGGGTTATGTGTCTGAACACGTCAGCACCCAGGTAGTTTTGCGTTGGGTGGTATAGGTGGTGAGGGTCCACATGGACGAAAGGTGGTTTTGGCGAGAAAAAGGCCTGGAGCTTTAGGAGGCCATAAAATTTGATCTTGAGCTAGAAATTGAGCATAATGATAGTCATTGGAAAGTTCTCAGTGAGCATAACTGAGTTATGAGATTAGAATTGTATTTAGAGGTGCAGTTAAGAAATGTGCTTTAAAGAAAATGAAAGAGGAAATTTGTACACCCCACTAGCATAATGAGGGTTAGGAGGTAGGGTGTGTTACACTTGTTTTCCTTTTTCTTTACTGCTTCAACCTTTGTTGACTTTGGACTTTGATTTTCTAAGTCCTTTTGTTAGATATGTATTCATTGCATGGGACTTGGGTAGAGCTCATGCTTCATTTCTTTCTTATTTTTTAGACTTTGTTTTTCTTGTTTATTCCTTTGCCTTGCATTTTGAATTAGGGATTTTTCTCTTTCTGTATCATTTTTATAATGTTGCATCAACCTCGAGCATTCAATCCCCTTCTTGTCATGGGATTATGAAGCATGGACCTTTTTGGTATATGTGTAACAACCAACCCAAAAGAAAGGACAATGGAGAAAGGATGGATGGAATATGTTATGTATGGTAATGGATATGGACACATTATCCCTATTAAGCCCCCCCAATAGTACATATTTTCCCAAGAGTGACAACACTTGACTAGGAGATGATGATGACCACCAAGGTGAAACAAGGAAAAAGGTATAAATTCAAACCATCATGATTATTATCTAATTCAACCCATGATCACCATTTTCATGCCCCAAAACATTGACATTATCACTCAATATGAAGTATCAAAACAATGTACCTCAGTGTGTAATGCACCATGTCATTTGATGTGAGTGATTTGAGCATGTAATGGGAGGCATCCGTGTTCATCTAGCTATGGAAATTATAGAATTTCATCATCAAAATTGTTGTCTAGAATGAGATTCATGGAGAAAAAATCTTCTCTAGTTACCCCTAGAAGTGGGGAGGTAACAAGGAGGAATAATTAAGCAAATTTAAAGACTTAAGATTATCAATATAATAATATTATTGTTCTCTATCCCCCCTTGAGTGGCCTTGTCTTTCCCCTCTCGTGGAGTCATAACCCCCATTATTTTGTGCTTCTTTTGCAGCATGTTATGTATTTTTGTTAATATTCACTACATAATTACAAGTCACAATTGTTCAACCTTTAGCAATTCATCATATACATATATACATCACTAGTTTAGGGGTCAAAATCGGTGTATTACATGGGTAGTGATGCAATTAAATCCCCAAAACACAAGTCAGTTGGTAGGAAGTCTAACATCGAAATTGCTCAAGAAAAGGCATAGAGGGAAGTCTAGCAAGGAAAACAGAACAAATCATCGGAGTCCTTAGATCAAGTTAGGCCCTAAAGAAGGCTAGAAGATTATTGCATTGTCCTTAAACATTGGAGGTATGGGCAGCCCCAATAAGAAGTTGGCCCTTTCTAAACTTGTTGAATTGAGAAGATTGAGATCCTTCTATTACAACAAACCACGGGGGTGGGGAAAATATTATTGGGTTATTGAAAACTTATTTAACAAACTAGGATTTTTTTGTTATTGATGCTTTAGGTATCTCAAGGGGGGCATATCTTAGGATGGAGATGTAATGTTTCTTTGGTAAATGCTTATTTGTTTGTATTAGGGTTATGCACAACCTTTGAAGTAAAGGCTTTGGGCATATATGTTTATGTTTTAATTGCATATGGTCCATATGATGATAAATAATGGTATTGGGATGGGTTTTTTGCACTTGATTCTTTAAAGTAAGTTTTTGTTGTTATTGAAGGAGACTTGAATTTCACTTGGAATAGGTCAAGATGTTTGGGGTTCTTTAACAAGACTATATGGTTTGGGGGATTATTTCAAATATAATTTTGAGTGGGTTGGTTTTGTTGGTGTAGAGCCCGTTAATATTACTCCAAGCTAGAGAAATAATAGATTGGTGAATGATCATGTTTCAAAGTGTTTAGATCATTTTCTAATGAATTAAATCTCATATGGAAGGTGGATAGATCAAGTTTTTAGATTGGAAGTGGTGAAGGATCTAATCATAGTCCCATATTCCCAAAATTAGAGCTAAATAATGACAAACCCCCCTCTCCATTCAAATTCAACTCTAGTTGACTCGAGGAGGAGGAATTCTAACTTTTGATTAAAAATGAATGAAGGGGTTTCTATGATAGCTTGGGGACTCTAGCTAGTGTTGGATTTATAGAGAAAATGAAGAACATTAAGAGTAATGTGATGGATTGGGTTGCAAAAAGATACAAATCCAAGGATAAAGTATTAAAGGAAGTCAAAGAGGAGATAAATCAATTTCAAAAGAATAATACAAGGGGGGTTTTCATTGAAGAAGAAAAGTTGAGGTTGAATGAATTGGAGAGTAAGGTGAGGAGTGGAAAATGGAGATGTTGAGTGGAGTTTGAAGAGNNNAGTAAGGTGAGGAGTGGAAAATGGAGATGTTGAGTGGAGTTTGAAGAGTAGAGAAATATGGATAAAGAATGATGATGATAATGCAAAATACTTTCATCAATTTGCAAATCATAGGAAGATGATGAATATAATTTAGGAAATGAAAGATGAGGATGGGTCTTTGGTAAGAATCCATGGAGAAATAGCTAGAATATGGTTTAGACATTTTCATAATATTTATAAGGATCCAGATAAAGTGAACGTTACATAAATTGTCAAACTATAATCTTACTTTCCTATATTTGTTTCATACAGATAGAACATGGCTCTTTTAGAAGAGGTCTCAATGCAGGAACTAATGGCAATTTTGTTCTCTTTTAATAAAGAAAAAAGTATAGGTCATGATGGGTGGACTATTAAATTATTCTTGACTTTTAAAAAATAGTGGAAGAGGACTTATTAAGGGTTATAGAAGAAATCAAGGGTTCTAGTAGGATGCATAGGAGTTTTAATGCAACTTTTATTGCTCTTATTCCTAGGATGAAAAACCCGATTTTTTTTTTTATGATTTTAGACCCATCCCATTATGTAATTACATATATAAGATAATATCAAAGGTTCTAATTAAGATGCTTAAGGGTTTCTCTCAGGAGTGATCTCATCAAAATAGTTTGAGTTAATGTAAGGAAGAAAAATCCATGAGACAATTGACACTACATTGTTGAAGTTTTACTTATACAACTAATAGTTATGATTCTTCTTTATTATTATAATCATTTAGCACATTAGCCGCATAAATAAGATCACTGAAAGAGAGACAATCACATAAACAATAGAGACACACACATTATTCTGGGAAACCCTCATGGGGAAGAAAACCCAACGAAACTTCCTCAATATAGATAGACTAGAAACAAAGTAGAAGACCCTCCTCTACTCCTTCACTAGGAAAGAGTAGTGCACTACTTAACCAATAGATACCAAGACATAGACAAAAAGCCTCCTTGACGTCACCCCCAGTTGCAGTAGGTTCTCCTCCAAGACTTGCGCACTACAGATCTAGTTGGTGAGTGTGTCCAAATTAGGCACTAGCCTCCCTTATAAATAGTGGTCTAGGCCGACCTGTTACTTTACCCTCTTAATTTACATTTAAATTTCAAGGCACAAAAGGGATGACTTTTAAAAAGGCACAATAGGGCCTAATTAATAAATATAATATAATAATATTACTCAACACTCCCTTTTAGGTAGAATATTCTTCAAAGTTACAATATTTCAACACTCCCCCTTAATAAGAAGGGTATTCTATGGACAACATCAATAACAACTAACTAAACTCAATACAACATCAAGAGGAGGAGACATCGTCATCGACATCTAGAACATTCTCTGTCATATCTATAGGTCATCAAAAGTTTTTCTCATCATCAACATCAGTAGAAACTGAACATCATCATTATCTGCAACACAGAGCTAGAGTAACTGAACATCATCTTCAACAACAACATGAAGCTCACACATCAACATCAACAACACGAAGCTGGAACATAAACATGAACAACACAAAGTTGGAACAACAACATCAATGGAAACATAATGAGATAGGAGCATCATCATCATCATCATCATCATCATTATCATCATCATCATCATCATCATCATCATCATCATCAACAACAACAATAATAGTGGGAACTCGGATAGACTGTCCATTCGGACTTTACAAGATCTGTCCAGGGATAATAAAATCCCCTAGGATATAAATCCTAATGAGCTTCTAGCAAGTATATACATACATAGGCACTCTGACAAACCATCCATCCAGACCTTATGACATATGTTCATGGATGATCGATCCCCTATGATATAAATCCTAACAAGTTTCCCTGTTGGTGGTCAAGATACCATAATATCATCAACATCAGTCCCCCTTTCGATGGAAGTCCTTTCGGATTACACCAAGGTTGTCTCGGAAGTACTCAAACTTCATACAAGACATAGGCTTAGTCAACACATTTGCTACCTGCTCATCTGTGCCAACATACTGGAGCTTCACAACTCCCTTCTGTACCATTTCACAAATGTAATGGTACTAGATCTCAATGTGCTTCATTTTATTATGGAACATTGGGTTCTCTGTCATCTTTATGCAACTATAGTTAGCACAAAAGATCACGGTAGCATCCATCTCTAGGTCAAAATAGACATGTCAACAACTTCCGAATCGACATGGCTTCACAACTGGCGGAGCATGTTGCAATGTACTCCGCTTCTGCCATACTGAGAGCAATACTGGATTGCTTCTTATTTTTCCATGAAGTCATGGCTGACCCCAAACTAAAAAAACATCTTGAAGTGTTTTTTTATGTCTGAAGCCCTTCCAACCCAATTTGAATCAATATAACCATAGAATTTGAAGTCACAATCCAATGTACCCTTAAGGTATCTCATCACATGCTTTGCAACTACAAGGTGAACACGTCTGAGCTCCACCAGATACTGACTCAAGGTTTTCACAACAAGGCATATATCTGGTCTGGTATTTGTTAGATACATCAATGAATCAATCATCTGTTTGTATAGAGTAACATCAACTATTTCTGACGAAGTATCAACCAATAAATTCATATTCGTCTCCATAGGAGTGGACACGAATCTACAATCCATCATGTCGAATCTCTTCAAAATTTCCATAGCATACTTTCCATGATTAATTAAAATCTCTTCTGGGCTCTGCTATACTTCAAGACCTAAGAAATAGTACATCGAGCCTAGGTCCATTTCAAATACAATGGCAAGCTTCTTCTTACAATCTATGATGAGATTTTCTTCATCTGTCAAGAATAAGTCATCCACATATAGCATCAATATAACTGGTCTATTATTCTTAATCT
This sequence comes from Picea abies, assembly GCA_900067695.1. NCBI lineage: Eukaryota > Viridiplantae > Streptophyta > Pinopsida > Pinales > Pinaceae > Picea > Picea abies. The sequence goes on along the minus strand of CBVK0100033197.1, from coordinate 7,487 downwards.
TGAAGTAAAGGTTGGGATCAACTTTACTCTTGGTAAAGCCCAAGTTCATAAGAAAACTATGAATCCTGCCATACTAAGCTCTTGGAGCTTGCTTCAACTTGCATACATGAGTCTTCTTGCCCTGTACTTCAAAACCAAATTTCACATCACATTGTACCAACCTGGTACACTTGCTCAGCTGCAACTCAATCTACATAATTGTGTGTTGGTTCTATGTGCTTTCTACAAAGAACTATCTGTCTCACTTCATGAGAGTATGTCCCCTATTCTCTTTGCAACTTGTTCCTTCTAGATCTAGGACTCTGTACTTGCAACTACTTTTTCTGAAACTAAGAATGACTGCTCCATTCTCACTGTAGTTGTTGAATTATGAGAGTGACATCTCTACTCCATCACGATGATAGATTCATTTGCTCCCTCTGAATCTCATACTGCATCGACTTCTTTTAATGAATAATGGTTATTCTATATATACTTTTTCTGATTACTGGAGCAAGTGTCTCGTCATAGTCTTCTCCTTCTTGGTGGGAGAATCCTATGGACACAAATTATGATTTTTAAATCTTTATATTGTTATCTGCAACATGCTTGATTTGTTATATCAATATTGGAAGTCACCACTGGCTTCACTTCTAGTCTCAAAGAAAAATCCATATCATAGTCCTTATAACTGGCTTCCTCCTCTGTCATTGAAATAAGGGAATCTTCCCAGGGGATTTCACATCTCCTATAAGTCTCTGAAGTTGCGATCTAGTCTTCTCAACTCATGGCATTTGTCTATCCGTCCTAGAAGACGTCTCCTTTTCCCATATTATCCTCTTTGAGGTCAGGCTCACTCTAAGTCTCCATGCTCCCTCTGAATCTTGACTCCCTCCGAGTCTATATAATCTTTGGAGCCATCTTCTCCCTCTGATATGGCTCATTAATTCTATATGGCTTTGCATCTTGTAAAGTGTCACGGGGTTATATTGGTCTCTTTCTGGTTACTACATTGATTCTGGGTAGGCCCTTCTGGCTTTACTAACTCTTCCTGATGATATGAAGAGTGATCAACTGCACTAGAGGGATTTGTTTTGTCATCTAGAAAAAGTAACTTCTTCTTCTTCTTATTCTTCGGTACATGGATGTATATGGTCATGTATACATCTCTGATAGTTTGCTTCATGTTTCATCTAATATGTTGCCTCCTGCAAAATAATACTCTTTATAATAATAATAAACACAATAGCGAGAACAATCGTCACAATATATTTTTTCATATCTATCACTTGTGACCTTCCTGGAACAAGGGTCAAAAGTAAGAAATACAATAATAAGAAATGAGAGCAACACTCTTCTAGTGTTCTGATCAATCATTCCTCCATGGTAACCTCGAAACAAAACAAGAAGTTTCTCATGGAGTAGATGCCAGTTATATCTAGGAAATTATTACAGTAAGCATTTATCTCAATAGTGCTCACATGCTACCAAGTATTCAATAATACAAATTTTCAAAGATTGCTATCACAACTATAGTGTTTAGTAGTTATCAAACTTGATATGTGTAAATTTGAATCTTATCAATTTAATCGATCAAACCTGGAACACATAGTCTTGAACTCAAGAATGAGTGTGTTGTTTTTCTTCCGAGTCTCCTTCACTCAAGATGACAAGTATTTTATTCAACCTGTCCTCTGTACTAAGATAATATGATTTCTTGACAGAAAATTGGGTTAGAGAATAAACTCTATAATCTCAACTTTAATCAATATAATACTTTGACTTTAATTTTGACCAATGATTAGTATGATAGTAATAACTTCAACAGATCAAAATACAACCTAGATGTTCATAAGATCACAATAATGCGATAACAAATAAAGACATATCAAATTAATCAAACCTAGGGTGCATTGTTCCTCTGAATGTGGTGGATCCGAGATCCTTCTGGATCTATGATTGTTGTTTAGAAAAAAGATCCTTTCTTCTGCAAATACCCTTTAGAATAATGATATAGTTTGAACATATGTAAGTACATACCTCTGACAGTATCGACAGGTAGTGCCACCATCCGACAACAATGAAAAACAATAACGAACCTTTAAAACTTCAAAGGTGCTTCAACTTGTAAGTTAAAGTTAGTTGGAGATTTTCTAGGGTAGGGTGCACTGAGACAACAAAAATTAGTCCCAACACTTCACAAAAACTTTCATTGCAACTGGTACTGCAACTACAACTGATACTGCAACTACAACTGATACTTCAAATTCAACTTAGGGTTTTATGAGGAAATCCTAATTTTTCAAACTTCAAATTTCAGAATTTTGATCCAGAGACTAGATGCACCCTCCTAGGGAGGGCTCCTAGATGTGGTTACTTCCCCCAACGTTCTCCTTAAATAGGTAAAACATCACACTTAGGGTTTATGCAGAAACCCTAATTCTGCAACAACTGCAATACTAAAAACTGGATTTTGGAGAGGGTGCGCTGAGGCTAGTCACTTCTTATAAACTGTGAGTTGGTCTCTTTTAGGCCAGCTCTGATACCATGTTGAAGTTTTACTTATACAACTAACAATTATGATTCTTCTTTATTATTATAATCATTTAGAACATTAGCTACATAAATAAGATCACTGAAAGAGAGACAATCATAAAAATAATAGAGACACACAGATTATCCTGGGAAATCCTCATGGGGAAGAAAACCCAACAAAAATTCCTGAATATAGATAAACCAGAAGCAAAGGAGAAGATCCTCCCCTACTCCTTCACTAGGAAAGAGTAGCACACTAATTAACCAAGAGATACCAAGACATAGATCAAAACCCTCCTTGACGTCAACCCTAGTTGCAGTAGGTTCTCCTCCAAGACTTGCACATTATAGAGCTATTTGGTGAGTGTGTCCAAATGAGGCATTGGCCTCCCTTATAAATGGTGGTCTGGCCAACCTAAAATTAGGTCTGGGCTGACCTGTCACTTTACCCTCTTAATTTACATTTAATTGTCAAGGAAAAAAAGGGTCGACTTCTACAAAGGCACAATAGGGCCTAATTAATAAATATAATGATTCAGATGGATGTCGGTGGTCTCCCACCTATTCTAGCTGGCTCATTTTGGTAGTTTTATAGTTTGGCAGTTTTTTTCTAATTTTCGGGTCCCTGACTTCCGGGGCTGTTTTGAGGCCCTAAACAACGTTTTTAGGGCTCGCCAAAGTCAATTTGTAAATGAAGGCACAATTTGACGACAATATGTGTAGTCCTTAGATAGACCTTTCCAACGGGCTATCGTGCGCGTAAAACATAGATCGTATGCAAAAGTTACGACCCCGAGAAGTTGATGTACCAATATACCTAAACGGGGCCCACATGACTTTTGGCGCTTCATCTCCTAGGGTTAGGTTTTTGGATGTATAGGGTTTTTGACATTCCTGTTTATTGTACAAAGGCCTTGAGAGCCTCATTGTAATCATCTTCTTGTGAATGAGTGCAACTGTCACATCTCTTCTCAGAGATGAGCCGCCACCATTCTCGCAAACTTGTTTTCCGCTGCATTTTACAATTTCAGCTTATTTCCTTATTGAATAGAAATCAATTTTACTGTATATTTGTTATTATGTGTTAAGCATCCTTTTGATAATAATTTGTATTCATTTCGTTACGCTCATAAAATCTGGATCAGTTGTATCAGAGCGGTCTGTTGCTTGTTGTTCTTAATGCATGCCCCCAACGAGGTGAGGGTACAAAGAATTGGGTCTCGAGCTTGTTTCTCTTGAGGATAAAAGCTATCACACGCCTAAGAAACCTCTCATGGTGGGAGAAAACAAAGATAGTCGGATAGGATCTCCCTTCAAAATGTTGCTTGAGGAAGCCCTCACGCAACAGTGGAACGAGATGATGGATAGTTTTGCGCAAATCCTTCGGTGGCTACCAACAAGTGATAGATCTTCCTCAAACGGACGCACTGCCCCCTTCAAGGTATAAATCAACTTCGATATTCCTATATTTGAAGGTTAGATAGACATCGATGCTATAGACAAATGGTTGAATCTTCTAGAAGGGTATTTCTTTGTCCATAACTTCTCGAATAGAGAAAATATTACTTTTGTGCTCCTCAAAGTCGTTCCCCATGTCAAAGATTGGTGGGAAACTTTCTGTGACCAGAAGGAAATAGAGGAACCCTCATTATTTACAATCACGGTCACCTTGGAGTCCTTCAGGGATGTTATTTAGGAACAATAGTACCATATTGGAAGTTATGACGACCTGTACACAAAATGGACCACACTGCGACATGAAAGAGACCAAGCACTACCCGAGTTCACAAATATCTTCCATACCTTGCGCACCAAGATGGGTATCAAATATTCTAAGCGACATCTAGTGCTCAAGTATCGCGACGGTCTACATAGATACATCGAGGAAAAAATGGAGTTTCTAGACATCTCATTCTTGGGCATGACCTATCGATATGCTGACAAAATCGAGAAGAAGCTCAAACAAAAGACACGACAATTTGGGCCTGGGAATCCCTCACAAAAAAATCCTGGAAAGGGAGGCCCGAACCCGCAGAACAAAGGACGGAGCAAAGACAGAATGCCTCGAGACAACCAATCCATGCCAAAAGCAAAGAAGGACACCAAAAAGAGAAAGAAAGATACCGGGAAGTCGTGCGACTTCCATAAGAGCCCTTGGAATAACATTGTTGATTGTCGCTCAAAGTAGTCGTTGGTGGCTGAGGTGAAAGCCTCTGAATTAGATGAGGGTTCTGACTCTAAGTCAGAACCAAAAAGGGGGAGACAAATCATTAACGCAGAACCCAGTGCTACCGTTACTACCACCAAGATCCAGCCTAATGAACCAGACGAGCCAGAGGAAGGCGAGTGCCTTTTTCATTCAAAGATGTGGATGAAGGGTACCCCACTCTACTTCATCGTTGATAGAGGTAGCTAGAAGAACCTCACATCAACATAGGTTGTCAAGCAACTCGCCCTGATGACAACGCCACACCCGCAACCCTACACCATCGGATGGCTCTTCCAAGGAAGTGAAATCCGCGTCAGCCGACAATGTCATCTGTCATTCGACATCAATCCCTTCAAAGATGAGGTATTGTGTGATTTTTCCCCTCTCGAAGTTTGTAATATTCTTTTGGCCAACCATATTTATAGAAACACCATGATGTATATGAGTCTAGGCCTCGCAGTATTATTATTACTTTGAACAAGAAATTGTACAGGATACTCGAGGTAGTCCCACCTAGTGTTATTTCCTTGATCTCTGCCAAGCAATGCAGGAAGGTAATCTCTCAGACGATGAAGTTTGTCTTCTTTCAGAATGAGCGAAAGATCGCAGCCACATCTAGGGTCTTCGTGACTGACCTCTCCACACAATAGAAGCAAGTGGATAAGGTTGTGGAAGAATACTCAGATATCTTCTCCTCACCTATCGGGGTACCTATGCACTGTCAGGTCAAGCAATCCATCGATCTAACCCTTGATGCACTACTTCCCAATGGGCCAGTCTACTGCCGTTATCTATTATAGAATGAGGAGATCAAGCGACAGATCCAAGAACTGCTCCACAAGGGGCACATCCATCCCATCTCATCACCTTGTGGGATACCAATCGTGCTAGTACAAAAGAAATATGAAACCTAACAACTCTACATTGATTACTGTGCCTTGAATAAAATCACAATCAGAAATTGGTACCCAATTCCTCGAATCGACGACCTCCTTGATCATCTCACGGGGGCCAAATACTTCAGAAAGATTGATATGAAGTCCGACTATCACTAGGTCCTAATAGAACAGACAAATGTATGGAAGACCACCTTCAAGTCAAAGGAATGTCTTTTTGAATAGTTGGTCATGCCCTTTGGTTTGAAAAATGCTCCAACCACTTTCATGAGGATGATGGACAATATCCCGCGACCATTCACCAATACTTTTGTAGTGGTGTATCTGGATGACATTCTCATTTACAACAAGACTTGGGCAGAACACTTGCAGCATGTTGAACAGGTTTTTCACACCCTGCGACAACACAAGCTATACGCCAACTTGGAAAAATGATCCTTCGGTATGGATAGGGTCCATTACTAGGGCTACATTGTTGATAAACATGGCGTACATTTGGATCCATCCAAGATCCAAGTCATTCGTGACTGGACAACCCCAACCACACTCATTGAGCTTCGAGTCTTCTTGGGCCTTGCTAATTTCTATTGCAGGTTCATGTTGGGATTCACCCATATTGCATGGGCCCTCAGCCAAGTAACCAAGGGTGGTGGTAAGGAAAAAATTTTGTGGGGCCGGTCCCAACAACAAGATTTCAATGATTTGAAGCAGACCTTGTGCTCAACCCTAGTACTTTCACTACCAGACCTGCAACACCCCTTTGAGATCGAGACATATGCTTTGAACTATGCTGTGGGCGCAATTCTCACTCAGCACGACCACCCCGTGGCCTATCATAGTGAGACACTATCAGATGTTTTTTGTAAGTACCCTACTTACGAAAAATAAATGTACTCCATTGTGCAAGGCTTCTGCCAGTGGATACATTACATTCTTGGGAAGGAGATAATTATTCACACTGATCATAAGCCACTGCGGTTCATGCAGACACAAGGCAAATTGCAGAATGACCGCCATCAGAAGTGGTCCACATACTTGCAACAATTCCACCTCAACATCAAGTATAAAATAGGAAGCACCAATCACGTCACTGATTGCCTCAGCAGACCACCAGTTGTGACACTCACCACGGTGCTAGACTCTTGCGGCCATGAGACCTCTGGATGGCCCCAACTCTATGAGACAGACCTAGACTTCACCACCACCTACTAAATGTTGGGCGCAAACGCAGTTGTTACTAATTTCCATCTTCAGGATGGGATGTTGTGTTGTCTGGGCCATATCTGTGTTCCATCAAGTGAGCGAGCGAAGCTGATATGGGAAGGCCACTACAATAAGGTGGCAAGAAACTTTGGCATAAAAAATACAGTGGCAATGCTACAGAAACATTTCTACTGGATGAAACTTCGAAAGGAGGTCAACAAGTATATCAAGTCCTGCACTGCATGCATTATTGCTTAACCGACCACTAAGATACATGGCTTGTACACCCTTCTGCCTACTCTTGATAGGCCTTGGGAATCCATCTCAATGGACTACATGTCAGGCCTCCTGTCCACCAAGTGGGGAAATGACTGTGTTTTTGTGGTTGTTGATCGCTTTTCTAAAATGGTGATTCTGGTCGCCTACAAGAAGAGCATCGTAACAAAGGCCACTGCTAATATCTTCTTTGAATGAGTTTGCTGATCCAGGTGGATATCGGTGGCAACCCATCTTTTTCGACTGGCTCAAAATAGTTTTCTGGCAATTTACTATTTTTAGCAGGTTTTAACTTCCGGGGCTATTTTGAGGGCCTAAATGAATGTTTTTTGAGATAGAGGTTCTCAATGATAGCCAAAGGCATGATTAAGCCCCCAAAATGAATCTCC